>OV656867.1:76130993-76366641 GCA_927399465.1 Sarcophaga caerulescens
CAGTTAAACTATTTGAATGCCTTTAATTTAATGTATATACTTTGTAATCTTTATGGAAAAATAATTAAAAATAAAAGAATATATTGAAAAGTTTAAGTGTCCCCTATTAAATTTCCAGGCCTTTATTTTACAATTTTTTTAAAAATTTGGCAGAACTGGTCAAATATTTTTATTTTATCAGTTAAACTATTTGAATGCCTTTAATTTAATGTATATACTTTTGTAATCTTTATGGAAAAATAATTAAAAATAAAAGAATATATTGAAAAGTTTAAGTGTCCCTATTATTTTTCCAGGCCTTTATTTTACAATTTTTTTAAGAATTTGGCAGAACTGGTCAAATATTTTTATTTTATCAGTTAAACTATTTGAATGCCTTTAATTTAATGTATATACTTTGTAAGATTTATGGAAAAATAATTAAAAATAAAAGAATATATTGAAAAGTTTAAGTGTCCCTATTAAATTTCCAGGCCCTTATTTTAAAATTTTTTTAAGAATTTGGCAGAACTGGTCAAATATTTTTATTTTATCAGTTAAACTATTTGAATGCCTTTAATTTAATGTATATACTTTGTAATCTTTATGGAAAAAATAATTAAAAATACAAGAATATATTGAAAAGTTTAAGTGTCCCTATTAAATTTCCAGGCCTTTATTTTACATTTTTTTTAAGAATTTGGCAGAACTGGTCAAATATTTTTATTTTATCAGTTAAACTGTTTGAATGCCTTTAATTTAATGTATATACTTTGTAATCTTTATGGAAAAATAATTAAAAATATAAGAATATATTGAAAAGTTTAAATGTCCCTATTATTTTTCCAGGCCTTTATTTTAAATTTTTTTTAAGAATTTGGCAGGACTGGTCAAATATTTTTATTTTATCAGTTAAACTATTTGAATGCCTTTAATTTAATGTATATACTTTGTAATCTTTATGGAAAAATAATTAAAAATAAAAGAATATATTGAAAAGTTTAAGTGTCCCCTATTAAATTTCCAGGCCTTTATTTTACAATTTTTTTAAGAATTTGGCAGAACTGGTCAAATATTTTTATTTTATCAGTTAAACTATTTGAATGCCTTTAATTTAATGTATATACTTTGTAATCTTTATGGAAAAATAATTAAAAATAAAAGAATATATTGAAAAGTTTAAGTGTCCCTATTATTTTTCCAGGCCTTTATTTTACAATTTTTTTAAGAATTTGGCAGAACTGGTCAAATATTTTTATTTTATCAGTTAAACTATTTGAATGCCTTTAATTTAATGTATATACTTTGTAAGATTTATGGAAAAATAATTAAAAATAAAAGAATATATTGAAAAGTTTAAGTGTCCCTATTAAATTTCCAGGCCCTTATTTTAAAATTTTTTTAAGAATTTGGCAGAACTGGTCAAATATTTTTATTTTATCAGTTAAACTATTTGAATGCCTTTAATTTAATGTATATACTTTGTAATCTTTATGGAAAAATAATTAAAAATACAAGAATATATTGAAAAGTTTAAGTGTCCCTATTAAATTTCCAGGCCTTTATTTTACATTTTTTTTAAGAATTTGGCAGAACTGGTCAAATATTTTTATTTTATCAGTTAAACTATTTGAATGCCTTTAATTTAATGTATATACTTTGTAATCTTTATGGAAAAATAATTAAAAATATAAGAATATATTGAAAAGTTTAAATGTCCCTATTATTTTTCCAGGCCTTTATTTTAAATTTTTTTTAAGAATTTGGCAGAACTGGTCAAATATTTTTATTTTATCAGTTAAACTATTTGAATGCCTTTAATTTAATGTATATACTTTGTAATCTTTATGGAAAAATAATTAAAAATAAAAGAATATATTGAAAAGTTTAAGTGTCCCTATTAAATTTCCAGGCCTTTATTTTACAATTTTTTTTAAGAATTTGGCAGAACTGGTCAAATATTTTTATTTTATCAGTTAAACTATTTGATTGCCTTTAATTTAATGTATATACTTTGTAATCTTTATGGAAAAATAATTAAAAATAAAAGAATATATTGAAAAGTTTAAGTGTCCCTATTATTTTTCCAGGCCTTTATTTTACAATTTTTTTAAGAATTTGGCAGAACTGGTCAAATATTTTTATTTTATCAGTTAAACTATTTGAATGCCTTTAATTTAATGTACATACTTTGTAATCTTTATGGAAAAATAATTAAAAATATAAGAATATATTGAAAAGTTTAAGTGTCCCTATTATTTTTCCAGGCCTTTATTTTAAAATTTTTTTAAGAATTTGGCAGAACTGGTCAAATATTTTTATTTTATCAGTTAAACTATTTGAATGCCTTTAATTTAATGTATATACTTTGTAATCTTTAAGGAAAAATAATTAAAAATAAAAGAATATATTGAAAAGTTTAAGTGTCCCTATTAAATTTCCAGGCCTTTATTTTACAATTTTTTTAAGAATTTGGCAGAACTGGTCAAATATTTTTATTTTATCAGTTAAACTATTTGAATGCCTTTAATTTAATGTATATACTTTGTAATCTTTATGGAAAAATAATTAAAAAATAAAAGAATATATTGAAAAGTTTAAGTGTCCCTATTAAATTTCCAGGCCTTTATTTTACAATTTTTTTAAGAATTAGGCAGAACTGGTCAAATATTTTTATTTTATCAGTTAAACTATTTGAATGCCTTTAATTTAATGTATATACTTTGTAAGATTTATGGAAAAATAATTAAAAATAAAAGAATATATTGAAAAGTTTAAGTGTCCCTATTTAATTTCCAGGCCTTTATTTTACAATTTTTTTAAGAATTTGGCAGAACTGGTCAAATATTTTTATTTTATCAGTTAAACTATTTGAATGCCTTTAATTTAATGTATATACTTTGTAATCTTTATAGAGAAATAATTAAAAATATAAGAATATATTGAAAAGTTTAAGTGTCCCTATTATTTTTCCAGGCCTTTATTTTAAATTTTTTTTAAGAATTTGGCAGAACTGGTCAAATATTTTTATTTTATCAGTTAAACTATTTGAATGCCTTTAATTTAATGTATATACTTTGTAATCTTTTTGGAAAAATAATTAAAAATAAAAGAATATATTGAAAAGTTTTAAGTGTCCCTATTAAATTTCCAGGCCTTTATTTTACAATTTTTTTAAGAATTTGGCAGAACTGGTCAAATATTTTTATTTTATCAGTTAAACTATTTGATTGCCTTTAATTTAATGTATATACTTTGTAATCTTTATGGAAAAATAATTAAAAATAAAAGAATATATTGAAAAGTTTAAGTGTCCCTATTATTTTTCCAGGCCTTTATTTTACAATTTTTTTAAGAATTTGGCAGAACTGGTCAAATATTTTTATTTTATCAGTTAAACTATTTGAATGCCTTTAATTTAATGTACATACTTTGTAATCTTTATGGAAAAATAATTAAAAATATAAGAATATATTGAAAAGTTTAAGTGTCCCTATTATTTTTCCAGGCCTTTATTTTAAAATTTTTTTAAGAATTTGGCAGAACTGGTCAAATATTTTTATTTTATCAGTTAAACTATTTGAATGCCTTAATTTAATGTATATACTTTGTAATCTTTAAGGAAAAATAATTAAAAATAAAAGAATATATTGAAAAGTTTAAGTGTCCCTATTAAATTTCCAGGCCTTTATTTTACAATTTTTTTAAGAATTTGGCAGAACTGGTCAAATATTTTTATTTTATCAGTTAAACTATTTGAATGCCTTTAATTTAATGTATATACTTTGTAATCTTTATGGAAAAAATAATTAAAAATAAAAGAATATATTGAAAAGTTTAAGTGTCCCTATTAAATTTCCAGGCCTTTATTTTACAATTTTTTTAAGAATTAGGCAGAACTGGTCAAATATTTTTATTTTATCAGTTAAACTATTTGAATGCCTTTAATTTAATGTATATACTTTCTAAGATTTATGGAAAAATAATTAAAAATAAAAGAATATATTGAAAAGTTTAAGTGTCCCTATTTAATTTCCAGGCCTTTATTTTACAATTTTTTTAAGAATTTGGCAGAACTGGTCAAATATTTTTATTTTATCAGTTAAACTATTTGAATGCCTTTAATTTAATGTATATACTTTGTAATCCTTATGGAAAAATAATTAAAAATATAAGAATATATTGAAAAGTTTAAGTGTCCCTATTATTTTTCCAGGCCTTTATTTTACATTTTTTTTAAGAATTTGCAGAACTGGTCAAATATTTTTATTTTATCAGTTAAACTATTTGAATGCCTTTAATTTAATGTATATACTTTGTAATCTTTTTGGAAAAATAATTAAAAATAAAAGAATATATTGAAAAGTTTAAGTGTCCCTATTAAATTTCCAGGCCTTTATTTTACAATTTTTTTAAGAATTTGGCAGAACTGGTCAAATATTTTTATTTTATCAGTTAAACTATTTGATTGCCTTTAATTTAATGTATATACTTTGTAATCTTTATGGAAAAATAATTAAAAATAAAAGAATATATTGAAAAGTTTAAGTGTCCCTATTATTTTTCCAGGCCTTTATTTTACAATTTTTTTAAGAATTTGGCAGAACTGGTCAAATATTTTTATTTTATCAGTTAAACTATTTGAATGCCTTTAATTTAATGTACATACTTTGTAATCTTTATGGAAAAATAATTAAAAATATAAGAATATATTGAAAAGTTTAAGTGTCCCTATTATTTTTCCAGGCCTTTATTTTAAAATTTTTTTAAGAATTTGGCAGAACTGGTCAAATATTTTTATTTTATCAGTTAAACTATTTGAATGCCTTTAATTTAATGTATATACTTTGTAATCTTTAAGGAAAAATAATTAAAAATAAAAGAATATATTGAAAAGTTTAAGTGTCCCTATTAAATTTCCAGGCCTTTATTTTACAATTTTTTTAAGAATTTGGCAGAACTGGTCAAATATTTTTATTTTATCAGTTAAACTATTTGAATGCCTTTAATTTAATGTATATACTTTGTAATCTTTATGGAAAAATAATTAAAAATAAAAGAATATATTGAAAAGTTTAAGTGTCCCTATTAAATTTCCAGGCCTTTATTTTACAATTTTTTTAAGAATTAGGCAGAACTGGTCAAATATTTTTATTTTATCAGTTAAACTATTTGAATGCCTTTAATTTAATGTATATACTTTCTAAGATTTATGGAAAAATAATTAAAAATAAAAGAATATATTGAAAAGTTTAAGTGTCCCTATTTAATTTCCAGGCCTTTATTTTACAATTTTTTTAAGAATTTGGCAGAACTGGTCAAATATTTTTATTTTATCAGTTAAACTATTTGAATGCCTTTAATTTAATGTATATACTTTGTAATCCTTATGGAAAAATAATTAAAAATATAAGAATATATTGAAAAGTTTAAGTGTCCCTATTATTTTTCCAGGCCTTTATTTTAAAATTTTTTTAAGAATTTGGCAGAACTGGTCAAATATTTTTATTTTATCAGTTAAACTATTTGAATGCCTTTAATTTAATGTATATACTTTGTAATCTTTAAGGAAAAATAATTAAAAATAAAAGAATATATTGAAAAGTTTAAGTGTCCCTATTAAATTTCCAGGCCTTTATTTTACAATTTTTTTAAGAATTTGGCAGAACTGGTCAAATATTTTTATTTTATCAGTTAAACTATTTGAATGCCTTTAATTCAATGTATATACTTTGTAATCTTTGTGGAAAAATAATTAAAAATATAAGAATATATTGAAAAGTTTAAGTGTCCCTATTAAATTTCCAGGCCTTTATTTTACAATTTTTTTAAGAATTTGGCAGAACTGGTCAAATATTTTTATTTTATCAGTTAAACTATTTGAATGCCTTTAATTTAATGTATATACTTTGTAATATTTATGGAAAAATAATTAAAAATACAAGAATATATTGAAAAGTTTAAGTGTCCCTATTAAATTTCCAGGCCTTTATTTTACAATTTTTTTTAAGAATTTGGCAGAACTGGTCAAATATTTTTATTTTATCAGTTAAACTATTTGAATGCCTTTAATTAAATGTATATACTTTGTAATCTTTATGGAAAAATAATTAAAAATAAAAGAATATATTGAAAAGTTTAAGTGTCCCTATTAAATTTCCAGGCCTTTATTTTACAATTTTTTTAAAAATTTGGCAGAACTGGTCAAATATTTTTATTTTATCAGTTAAACTATTTGAATGCCTTTAATTTAATGTATATACTTTGTAATCTTTATGGAAAAATAATTAAAAATAAAAGAATATATTGAAAAGTTTAAGTGTCCCTATTATTTTTCCAGGCCTTTATTTTACAATTTTTTTAAGAATTTGGCAGAACTGGTCAAATATTTTTATTTTATCAGTTAAACTATTTGAATGCCTTTAATTTAATGTATATACTTTGTAAGATTTATGGAAAAATAATTAAAAATAAAAGAATATATTGAAAAGTTTAAGTGTCCCTATTAAATTTCCAGGCCCTTATTTTAAAATTTTTTTAAGAATTTGGCAGAACTGGTCAAATATTTTTATTTTATCAGTTAAACTATTTGAATGCCTTTAATTTAATGTATATACTTTGTAATCTTTATGGAAAAATAATTAAAAATACAAGAATATATTGAAAAGTTTAAGTGTCCCTATTAAATTTCCAGGCCTTTATTTTACATTTTTTTTAAGAATTTGGCAGAACTGGTCAAATATTTTTATTTTATCAGTTAAACTGTTTGAATGCCTTTAATTTAATGTATATACTTTGTAATCTTTATGGAAAAATAATTAAAAATATAAGAATATATTGAAAAGTTTAAATGTCCCTATTATTTTTCCAGGCCTTTATTTTAAATTTTTTTTAAGAATTTGGCAGAACTGGTCAAATATTTTTATTTTATCAGTTAAACTATTTGAATGCCTTTAATTTAATGTATATACTTTGTAATCTTTATGGAAAAATAATTAAAAATAAAAGAATATATTGAAAAGTTTAAGTGTCCCTATTAAATTTCCAGGCCTTTATTTTACAATTTTTTTAAGAATTTGGCAGAACTGGTCAAATATTTTTATTTTATCAGTTAAACTATTTGAATGCCTTTAATTTAATGTATATACTTTGTAATCTTTATGGAAAAATAATTAAAAATAAAAGAATATATTGAAAAGTTTAAGTGTCCCTATTATTTTTCCAGGCCTTTATTTTACAATTTTTTTAAGAATTTGGCAGAACTGGTCAAATATTTTTATTTTATCAGTTAAACTATTTGAATGCCTTTAATTTAATGTATATACTTTGTAAGATTTATGGAAAAATAATTAAAAATAAAAGAATATATTGAAAAGTTTAAGTGTCCCTATTAAATTTCCAGGCCCTTATTTTAAAATTTTTTTAAGAATTTGGCAGAACTGGTCAAATATTTTTATTTTATCAGTTAAACTATTTGAATGCCTTTAATTTAATGTATATACTTTGTAATCTTTATGGAAAAATAATTAAAAATACAAGAATATATTGAAAAGTTTAAGTGTCCCTATTAAATTTCCAGGCCTTTATTTTACATTTTTTTTAAGAATTTGGCAGAACTGGTCAAATATTTTTATTTTATCAGTTAAACTATTTGAATGCCTTTAATTTAATGTATATACTTTGTAATCTTTATGGAAAAATAATTAAAAATATAAGAATATATTGAAAAGTTTAAATGTCCCTATTATTTTTCCAGGCCTTTATTTTAAATTTTTTTTAAGAATTTGGCAGAACTGGTCAAATATTTTTATTTTATCAGTTAAACTATTTGAATGCCTTTAATTTAATGTATATACTTTGTAATCTTTATGGAAAAATAATTAAAAATAAAAGAATATATTGAAAAGTTTAAGTGTCCCTATTAAATTTCCAGGCCTTTATTTTACAATTTTTTTTAAGAATTTGGCAGAACTGGTCAAATATTTTTATTTTATCAGTTAAACTATTTGATTGCCTTTAATTTAATGTATATACTTTGTAATCTTTATGGAAAAATAATTAAAAATAAAAGAATATATTGAAAAGTTTAAGTGTCCCTATTATTTTTCCAGGCCTTTATTTTACAATTTTTTTAAGAATTTGGCAGAACTGGTCAAATATTTTTATTTTATCAGTTAAACTATTTGAATGCCTTTAATTTAATGTACATACTTTGTAATCTTTATGGAAAAATAATTAAAAATATAAGAATATATTGAAAAGTTTAAGTGTCCCTATTATTTTTCCAGGCCTTTATTTAAAATTTTTTTAAGAATTTGGCAGAACTGGTCAAATATTTTTATTTTATCAGTTAAACTATTTGAATACCTTTAATTTATTGTATATACTTTGTAATCTTTAAGGAAAAATAATTAAAAATAAAAGAATATATTGAAAAGTTTAAGTGTCCCTATTAAATTTCCAGGCCTTTATTTTACAATTTTTTAAGAATTTGGCAGAACTGGTCAAATATTTTTATTTTATCAGTTAAACTATTTGAATGCCTTTAATTTAATGTATATACTTTGTAATCTTTATGGAAAAATAATTAAAAATAAAAGAATATATTGAAAAGTTTAAGTGTCCCTATTAAATTTCCAGGCCTTTATTTTACAATTTTTTTAAGAATTAGGCAGAACTGGTCAAATATTTTTATTTTATCAGTTAAACTATTTGAATGCCTTTAATTTAATGTATATACTTTGTAAGATTTATGGAAAAATAATTAAAAATAAAAGAATATATTGAAAAGTTTAAGTGTCCCTATTTAATTTCCAGGCCTTTATTTTACAATTTTTTTAAGAATTTGGCAGAACTGGTCAAATATTTTTATTTTATCAGTTAAACTATTTGAATGCCTTTAATTTAATGTATATACTTTGTAATCTTTATAGAGAAATAATTAAAAATATAAGAATATATTGAAAAGTTTAAGTGTCCCTATTATTTTTCCAGGCCTTTATTTTAAATTTTTTTTAAGAATTTGGCAGAACTGGTCAAATATTTTTATTTTATCAGTTAAACTATTTGAATGCCTTTAATTTAATGTATATACTTTGTAATCTTTATGGAAAAATAATTAAAAATAAAAGAATATATTGAAAAGTTTAAGTGTCCCTATTAAATTTCCAGGCCTTTATTTTACAATTTTTTTAAGAATTTGGCAGAACTGGTCAAATATTTTTATTTTATCAGTTAAACTATTTGAATGCCTTTAATTTAATGTATATACTTTGTAATCTTTATGGAAAAATAATTAAAAATAAAAGAATATATTGAAAAGTTTAAGTGTCCCTATTAAATTTCCAGGCCTTTATTTTACAATTTTTTTAAGAATTTGGCAGAACTGGTCAAATATTTTTATTTTATCAGTTAAACTATTTGAATGCCTTTAATTTAATGTATATACTTTGTAATCTTTATGGAAAAATAATTAAAAATAAAAGAATATATTGAAAAGTTTAAGTGTCCCTATTATTTTTCCAGGCCTTTATTTTACAATTTTTTTAAGAATTTGGCAGAACTGGTCAAATATTTTTATTTTATCAGTTAAACTATTTGAATGCCTTTAATTTAATGTATATACTTTGTAAGATTTATGGAAAAATAATTAAAAATAAAAGAATATATTGAAAAGTTTAAGTGTCCCTATTAAATTTCCAGGCCCTTATTTTAAAATTTTTTTAAGAATTTGGCAGAACTGGTCAAATATTTTTATTTTATCAGTTAAACTATTTGAATGCCTTTAATTTAATGTATATACTTTGTAATCTTTATGGAAAAATAATTAAAAATACAAGAATATATTGAAAAGTTTAAGTGTCCCTATTAAATTTCCAGGCCTTTATTTTACATTTTTTTTAAGAATTTGGCAGAACTGGTCAAATATTTTTATTTTATCAGTTAAACTATTTGAATGCCTTTAATTTAATGTATATACTTTGTAATCTTTATGGAAAAATAATTAAAAATATAAGAATATATTGAAAAGTTTAAATGTCCCTATTATTTTTCCAGGCCTTTATTTTAAATTTTTTTTAAGAATTTGGCAGAACTGGTCAAATATTTTTATTTTATCAGTTAAACTATTTGAATGCCTTTAATTTAATGTATATACTTTGTAATCTTTATGGAAAAATAATTAAAAATAAAAGAATATATTGAAAAGTTTAAGTGTCCCTATTAAATTTCCAGGCCTTTATTTTACAATTTTTTTAAGAATTTGGCAGAACTGGTCAAATATTTTTATTTTATCAGTTAAACTATTTGATTGCCTTTAATTTAATGTATATACTTTGTAATCTTTATGGAAAAATAATTAAAAATAAAAGAATATATTGAAAAGTTTAAGTGTCCCTATTATTTTTCCAGGCCTTTATTTTACAATTTTTTTAAGAATTTGGCAGAACTGGTCAAATATTTTTATTTTATCAGTTAAACTATTTGAATGCCTTTAATTTAATGTACATACTTTGTAATCTTTATGGAAAAATAATTAAAAATATAAGAATATATTGAAAAGTTTAAGTGTCCCTATTATTTTTCCAGGCCTTTATTTTAAAATTTTTTTAAGAATTTGGCAGAACTGGTCAAATATTTTTATTTTATCAGTTAAACTATTTGAATGCCTTTAATTTAATGTATATACTTTGTAATCTTTAAGGAAAAATAATTAAAAATAAAAGAATATATTGAAAAGTTTTAAGTGTCCCTATTAAATTTCCAGGCCTTTATTTTACAATTTTTTTAAGAATTTGGCAGAACTGGTCAAATATTTTTATTTTATCAGTTAAACTATTTGAATGCCTTTAATTTAATGTATATACTTTGTAATCTTTATGGAAAAATAATTAAAAATAAAAGAATATATTGAAAAGTTTAAGTGTCCCTATTAAATTTCCAGGCCTTTATTTTACAATTTTTTTAAGAATTAGGCAGAACTGGTCAAATATTTTTATTTTATCAGTTAAACTATTTGAATGCCTTTAATTTAATGTATATACTTTGTAAGATTTATGGAAAAATAATTAAAAATAAAAGAATATATTGAAAAGTTTAAGTGTCCCTATTTAATTTCCAGGCCTTTATTTTACAATTTTTTTAAGAATTTGGCAGAACTGGTCAAATATTTTTATTTTATCAGTTAAACTATTTGAATGCCTTTAATTTAATGTATATACTTTGTAATCTTTATAGAGAAATAATTAAAAATATAAGAATATATTGAAAAGTTTAAGTGTCCCTATTATTTTTCCAGGCCTTTATTTTAAATTTTTTTTAAGAATTTGGCAGAACTGGTCAAATATTTTTATTTTATCAGTTAAACTATTTGAATGCCTTTAATTTAATGTATATACTTTGTAATCTTTATGGAAAAATAATTAAAAATAAAAGAATATATTGAAAAGTTTAAGTGTCCCTATTAAATTTCCAGGCCTTTATTTTACAATTTTTTTTAAGAATTTGGCAGAACTGGTCAAATATTTTTATTTTATCAGTTAAACTATTTGATTGCCTTTAATTTAATGTATATACTTTGTAATCTTTATGGAAAAATAATTAAAAATAAAAGAATATATTGAAAAGTTTAAGTGTCCCTATTATTTTTCCAGGCCTTTATTTTACAATTTTTTTAAGAATTTGGCAGAACTGGTCAAATATTTTTATTTTATCAGTTAAACTATTTGAATGCCTTTAATTTAATGTACATACTTTGTAATCTTTATGGAAAAATAATTAAAAATATAAGAATATATTGAAAAGTTTAAGTGTCCCTATTATTTTTCCAGGCCTTTATTTTAAAATTTTTTTAAGAATTTGGCAGAACTGGTCAAATATTTTTATTTTATCAGTTAAACTATTTGAATGCCTTTAATTTAATGTATATACTTTGTAATCTTTAAGGAAAAATAATTAAAAATAAAAGAATATATTGAAAAGTTTAAGTGTCCCTATTAAATTTCCAGGCCTTTATTTTACAATTTTTTTAAGAATTTGGCAGAACTGGTCAAATATTTTTATTTTATCAGTTAAACTATTTGAATGCCTTTAATTTAATGTATATACTTTGTAATCTTTATGGAAAAATAATTAAAAATAAAAGAATATATTGAAAAGTTTAAGTGTCCCTATTTAATTTCCAGGCCTTTATTTTACAATTTTTTTTAAGAATTTGGCAGAACTGGTCAAATATTTTTATTTTATCAGTTAAACTATTTGAATGCCTTTAATTTAATGTATATACTTTGTAATCTTTATAGAGAAATAATTAAAAATATAAGAATATATTGAAAAGTTTAAGTGTCCCTATTATTTTTCCAGGCCTTTATTTTAAAATTTTTTTAAGAATTTGGCAGAACTGGTCGAATATTTTTATTTTATCAGTTAAACTATTTGAATGCCTTTAATTTAATGTATATACTTTGTAATCTTTATGGAAAAATAATTAAAAATAAAAGAATATATTGAAAAGTTTAAGTGTCCCTATTAATTTCCAGGCCTTTATTTTACAATTTTTTTAAGTATTTGGCAGAACTGGTCAAATATTTTTATTTTATCAGTTAAACTATTTGAATGCCTTTAATTTAATGTATATACTTTGTAATCTTTATGGAAAAATAATTAAAAATAAAAGAATATATTGAAAAGTTTAAGTGTCCCTATTATTTTTCCAGGCCTTTATTTTACAATTTTTTTAAGAATTTGGCAGAACTGGTCAAATATTTTTATTTTATCAGTTAAACTATTTGAATGCCTTTAATTTAATGTATATACTTTGTAAGATTTATGGAAAAATAATTAAAAATAAAAGAATATATTGAAAAGTTTAAGTGTCCCTATTAAATTTCCAGGCCTTTATTTTACAATTTTTTTAAGAATTTGGCAGAACTGGTCAAATATTTTTATTTTATCAGTTAAACTATTTGAATGCCTTTAATTTAATGTATATACTTTGTAATCTTTATGGAAAAATAATTAAAAATAAAAGAATATATTGAAAAGTTTAAGTGTCCCTATTAAATTTCCAGGCCTTTATTTTACAATTTTTTTAAGAATTAGGCTGAACTGGTCAAATATTTTTATTTTATCAGTTAAACTATTTGAATGCCTTTAATTTAATGTATATACTTTCTAAGATTTATGGAAAAATAATTAAAAATAAAAGAATATATTGAAAAGTTTAAGTGTCCCTATTTAATTTCCAGGCCTTTATTTTACAATTTTTTTAAGAATTTGGCAGAACTGGTCAAATATTTTTATTTTATCAGTTAAACTATTTGAATGCCTTTAATTTAATGTATATACTTTGTAATCTTTATGGAAAAATAATTAAAAATATAAGAATATATTGAAAAGTTTAAGTGTCCCTATTATTTTTCCAGGCCTTTATTTTAAAATTTTTTTAAGAATTTGGCAGAACTGGTCAAATATTTTTGTTTTATCAGTTAAACTATTTGAATGCCTTTAATTTAATGTATATACTTTGTAATCTTTAAGGAAAAATAATTAAAAATAAAAGAATATATTGAAAAGTTTAAGTGTCCCTATTAAATTTCCAGGCCTTTATTTTACAATTTTTTTAAGAATTTGGCAGAACTGGTCAAATATTTTTATTTTATCAGTTAAACTATTTGAATGCCTTTAATTCAATGTATATACTTTGTAATCTTTGTGGAAAAATAATTAAAAATATAAGAATATATTGAAAAGTTTAAGTGTCCCTATTAAATTTCCAGGCCTTTATTTTACAATTTTTTTAAGAATTTGGCAGAACTGGTCAAATATTTTTATTTTATCAGTTAAACTATTTGAATGCCTTTAATTTAATGTATATACTTTGTAATATTTATGGAAAAATAATTAAAAATACAAGAATATATTGAAAAGTTTAAGTGTCCCTATTAAATTTCCAGGCCTTTATTTTACAATTTTTTTTAAGAATTTGGCAGAACTGGTCAAATATTTTTATTTTATCAGTTAAACTATTTGAATGCCTTTAATTTAATGTATATACTTTGTAATCTTTATGGAAAAATAATTAAAAATAAAAGAATATATTGAAAAGTTTAAGTGTCCCTATTAAATTTCCAGGCCTTTATTTTACAATTTTTTTAAAAATTTGGCAGAACTGGTCAAATATTTTTATTTTATCAGTTAAACTATTTGAATGCCTTTAATTTAATGTATATACTTTGTAATCTTTATGGAAAAATAATTAAAAATAAAAGAATATATTGAAAAGTTTAAGTGTCCCTATTATTTTTCCAGGCCTTTATTTTACAATTTTTTTAAGAATTTGGCAGAACTGGTCAAATATTTTTATTTTATCAGTTAAACTATTTGAATGCCTTTAATTTAATGTATATACTTTGTAAGATTTATGGAAAAATAATTAAAAATAAAAGAATATATTGAAAAGTTTAAGTGTCCCTATTAAATTTCCAGGCCCTTATTTTAAAATTTTTTTAAGAATTTGGCAGAACTGGTCAAATATTTTTATTTTATCAGTTAAACTATTTGAATGCCTTTAATTTAATGTATATACTTTGTAATCTTCATGGAAAAATAATTAAAAATACAAGAATATATTGAAAAGTTTAAGTGTCCCTATTAAATTTCCAGGCCTTTATTTTACATTTTTTTTAAGAATTTGGCAGAACTGGTCAAATATTTTTATTTTATCAGTTAAACTGTTTGAATGCCTTTAATTTAATGTATATACTTTGTAATCTTTATGGAAAAATAATTAAAAATATAAGAATATATTGAAAAGTTTAAATGTCCCTATTATTTTTCCAGGCCTTTATTTTAAATTTTTTTTAAGAATTTGGCAGAACTGGTCAAATATTTTTATTTTATCAGTTAAACTATTTGAATGCCTTTAATTTAATGTATATACTTTGTAATCTTTATGGAAAAATAATTAAAAATAAAAGAATATATTGAAAAGTTTAAGTGTCCCTATTAAATTTCCAGGCCTTTATTTTACAATTTTTTTAAGAATTTGGCAGAACTGGTCAAATATTTTTATTTTATCAGTTAAACTATTTGAATGCCTTTAATTTAATGTATATACTTTGTAATCTTTATGGAAAAATAATTAAAAATAAAAGAATATATTGAAAAGTTTAAGTGTCCCTATTATTTTTCCAGGCCTTTATTTTACAATTTTTTTAAGAATTTGGCAGAACTGGTCAAATATTTTTATTTTATCAGTTAAACTATTTGAATGCCTTTAATTTAATGTATATACTTTGTAAGATTTATGGAAAAATAATTAAAAATAAAAGAATATATTTAAAAGTTTAAGTGTCCCTATTAAATTTCCAGGCCCTTATTTTAAAATTTTTTTAAGAATTTGGCAGAACTGGTCAAATATTTTTATTTTATCAGTTAAACTATTTGAATGCCTTTAATTTAATGTATATACTTTGTAATCTTTATGGAAAAATAATTAAAAATACAAGAATATATTGAAAAGTTTAAGTGTCCCTATTAAATTTCCAGGCCTTTATTTTACATTTTTTTTAAGAATTTGGCAGAACTGGTCAAATATTTTTATTTTATCAGTTAAACTATTTGAATGCCTTTAATTTAATGTATATACTTTGTAATCTTTATGGAAAAATAATTAAAAATATAAGAATATATTGAAAAGTTTAAATGTCCCTATTATTTTTCCAGGCCTTTATTTTAAATTTTTTTTAAGAATTTGGCAGAACTGGTCAAATATTTTTATTTTATCAGTTAAACTATTTGAATGCCTTTAATTTAATGTATATACTTTGTAATCTTTATGGAAAAATAATTAAAAATAAAAGAATATATTGAAAAGTTTAAGTGTTCCTATTAAATTTCCAGGCCTTTATTTTACAATTTTTTTAAGAATTTGGCAGAACTGGTCAAATATTTTTATTTTATCAGTTAAACTATTTGATTGCCTTTAATTTAATGTATATACTTTGTAATCTTTATGGAAAAATAATTAAAAATAAAAGAATATATTGAAAAGTTTAAGTGTCCCTATTATTTTTCCAGGCCTTTATTTTACAATTTTTTTAAGAATTTGGCAGAACTGGTCAAATATTTTTATTTTATCAGTTAAACTATTTGAATGCCTTTAATTTAATGTACATACTTTGTAATCTTTATGGAAAAATAATTAAAAATATAAGAATATATTGAAAAGTTTAAGTGTCCCTATTATTTTTCCAGGCCTTTATTTTAAAATTTTTTTAAGAATTTGGCAGAACTGGTCAAATATTTTTATTTTATCAGTTAAACTATTTGAATGCCTTTAATTTAATGTATATACTTTGTAATCTTTAAGGAAAAATAATTAAAAATAAAAGAATATATTGAAAAGTTTAAGTGTCCCTATTAAATTTCCAGGCCTTTATTTTACAATTTTTTTAAGAATTTGGCAGAACTGGTCAAATATTTTTATTTTATCAGTTAAACTATTTGAATGCCTTTAATTTAATGTATATACTTTGTAATCTTTATGGAAAAATAATTAAAAATAAAAGAATATATTGAAAAGTTTAAGTGTCCCTATTAAATTTCCAGGCCTTTATTTTACAATTTTTTTAAGAATTAGGCAGAACTGGTCAAATATTTTTATTTTATCAGTTAAACTATTTGAATGCCTTTAATTTAATGTATATACTTTGTAAGATTTATGGAAAAATAATTAAAAATAAAAGAATATATTGAAAAGTTTAAGTGTCCCTATTTAATTTCCAGGCCTTTATTTTACAATTTTTTTAAGAATTTGGCAGAACTGGTCAAATATTTTTATTTTATCAGTTAAACTATTTGAATGCCTTTAATTTAATGTATATACTTTGTAATCTTTATAGAGAAATAATTAAAAATATAAGAATATATTGAAAAGTTTAAGTGTCCCTATTATTTTTCCAGGCCTTTATTTTAAATTTTTTTTAAGAATTTGGCAGAACTGGTCAAATATTTTTATTTTATCAGTTAAACTATTTGAATGCCTTTAATTTAATGTATATACTTTGTAATCTTTATGGAAAAATAATTAAAAATAAAAGAATATATTGAAAAGTTTAAGTGTCCCTATTAAATTTCCAGGCCTTTATTTTACAATTTTTTTAAGAATTTGGCAGAACTGGTCAAATATTTTTATTTTATCAGTTAAACTATTTGATTGACTTTAATTTAATGTATATACTTTGTAATCTTTATGGAAAAATAATTAAAAATAAAAGAATATATTGAAAAGTTTAAGTGTCCCTATTATTTTTCCAGGCCTTTATTTTACAATTTTTTTAAGAATTTGGCAGAACTGGTCAAATATTTTTATTTTATCAGTTAAACTATTTGAATGCCTTTAATTTAATGTACATACTTTGTAATCTTTATGGAAAAATAATTAAAAATATAAGAATATATTGAAAAGTTTAAGTGTCCCTATTATTTTTCCAGACCTTTATTTTAAAATTTTTTTAAGAATTTGGCAGAACTGGTCAAATATTTTTATTTTATCAATTAAACTATTTGAATGCCTTTAATTTAATGTATATACTTTGTAATCTTTAAGGAAAAATAATTAAAAATAAAAGAATATATTGAAAAGTTTAAGTGTCCCTATTAAATTTCCAGGCCTTTATTTTACAATTTTTTTAAGAATTTGGCAGAACTGGTCAAATATTTTTATTTTATCAGTTAAACTATTTGAATGCCTTTAATTTAATGTATATACTTTGTAATCTTTATGGAAAAATAATTAAAAATAAAAGAATATATTGAAAAGTTTAAGTGTCCCTATTAAATTTCCAGGCCTTTATTTTACAATTTTTTTAAGAATTAGGCAGAACTGGTCAAATATTTTTATTTTATCAGTTAAACTATTTGAATGCCTTTAATTTAATGTATATACTTTGTAAGATTTATGGAAAAATAATTAAAAATAAAAGAATATATTGAAAAGTTTAAGTGTCCCTATTTAATTTCCAGGCCTTTATTTTACAATTTTTTTAAGAATTTGGCAGAACTGGTCAAATATTTTTATTTTATCAGTTAAACTATTTGAATGCCTTTAATTTAATGTATATACTTTGTAATCTTTATAGAGAAATAATTAAAAATATAAGAATATATTGAAAAGTTTAAGTGTCCCTATTATTTTTCCAGGCCTTTATTTTAAAATTTTTTTAAGAATTTGGCAGAACTGGTCAAATATTTTTATTTTATCAGTTAAACTATTTGAATGCCTTTAATTTAATGTATATACTTTGTAATCTTTATGGAAAAATAATTAAAAATAAAAGAATATATTGAAAAGTTTAAGTGTCCCTATTAAATTTCCAGGCCTTTATTTTACAATTTTTTTAAGAATTTGGCAGAACTGGTCAAATATTTTTATTTTATCAGTTAAACTATTTGAATGCCTTTAATTTAATGTATATACTTTGTAATCTTTATGGAAAAATAATTAAAAATAAAAGAATATATTGAAAAGTTTAAGTGTCCCTATTATTTTTCCAGGCCTTTATTTTACAATTTTTTTAAGAATTTGGCAGAACTGGTCAAATATTTTTATTTTATCAGTTAAACTATTTGAATGCCTTTAATTTAATGTATATACTTTGTAAGATTTATGGAAAAATAATTAAAAATAAAAGAATATATTGAAAAGTTTAAGTGTCCCTATTAAATTTCCAGGCCTTTATTTTACAATTTTTTTAAGAATTTGGCAGAACTGGTCAAATATTTTTATTTTATCAGTTAAACTATTTGAATGCCTTTAATTTAATGTATATACTTTGTAATCTTTATGGAAAAATAATTAAAAATAAAAGAATATATTGAAAAGTTTAAGTGTCCCTATTAAATTTCCAGGCCTTTATTTTACAATTTTTTTAAGAATTAGGCTGAACTGGTCAAATATTTTTATTTTATCAGTTAAACTATTTGAATGCCTTTAATTTAATGTATATACTTTCTAAGATTTATGGAAAAATAATTAAAAATAAAAGAATATATTGAAAAGTTTAAGTGTCCCTATTTAATTTCCAGGCCTTTATTTTACAATTTTTTTAAGAATTTGGCAGAACTGGTCAAATATTTTTATTTTATCAGTTAAACTATTTGAATGCCTTTAATTTAATGTATATACTTTGTAATCTTTAAGGAAAAATAATTAAAAATAAAAGAATATATTGAAAAGTTTAAGTGTCCCTATTAAATTTCCAGGCCTTTATTTTACAATTTTTTTAAGAATTTGGCAGAACTGGTCAAATATTTTTATTTTATCAGTTAAACTATTTGAATGCCTTTAATTCAATGTATATACTTTGTAATCTTTGTGGTAAAATAATTAAAAATATAAGAATATATTGAAAAGTTTAAGTGTCCCTATTAAATTTCCAGGCCTTTATTTTACAATTTTTTTAAGAATTTGGCAGAACTGGTCAAATATTTTTATTTTATCAGTTAAACTATTTGAATGCCTTTAATTTAATGTATATACTTTGTAATATTTATGGAAAAATAATTAAAAATACAAGAATATATTGAAAAGTTTAAGTGTCCCTATTAAATTTCCAGGCCTTTATTTTACAATTTTTTTTAAGAATTTGGCAGAACTGGTCAAATATTTTTATTTTATCAGTTAAACTATTTGAATGCCTTTAATTTAATGTATATACTTTGTAATCTTTATGGAAAAATAATTAAAAATAAAAGAATATATTGAAAAGTTTAAGTGTCCCTATTAAATTTCCAGGCCTTTATTTTACAATTTTTTTAAAAATTTGGCAGAACTGGTCAAATATTTTTATTTTATCAGTTAAACTATTTGAATGCCTTTAATTTAATGTATATACTTTGTAATCTTTATGGAAAAATAAATAAAAATAAAAGAATATATTGAAAAGTTTAAGTGTCCCTATTATTTTTCCAGGCCTTTATTTTACAATTTTTTTAAGAATTTGGCAGAACTGGTCAAATATTTTTATTTTATCAGTTAAACTATTTGAATGCCTTTAATTTAATGTATATACTTTGTAAGATTTATGGAAAAATAATTAAAAATAAAAGAATATATTGAAAAGTTTAAGTGTCCCTATTAAATTTCCAGGCCCTTATTTTAAAATTTTTTTAAGAATTTGGCAGAACTGGTCAAATATTTTTATTTTATCAGTTAAACTATTTGAATGCCTTTAATTTAATGTATATACTTTGTAATCTTTATGGAAAAATAATTAAAAATACAAGAATATATTGAAAAGTTTAAGTGTCCCTATTAAATTTCCAGGCCTTTATTTTACATTTTTTTTAAGAATTTGGCAGAACTGGTCAAATATTTTTATTTTATCAGTTAAACTGTTTGAATGCCTTTAATTTAATGTATATACTTTGTAATCTTTATGGAAAAATAATTAAAAATATAAGAATATATTGAAAAGTTTAAATGTCCCTATTATTTTTCCAGGCCTTTATTTTAAATTTTTTTTAAGAATTTGGCAGAACTGGTCAAATATTTTTATTTTATCAGTTAAACTATTTGAATGCCTTTAATTTAATGTATATACTTTGTAATCTTTATGGAAAAATAATTAAAAATAAAAGAATATATTGAAAAGTTTAAGTGTCCCTATTAAATTTCCAGGCCTTTATTTTACAATTTTTTTAAGAATTTGGCAGAACTGGTCAAATATTTTTATTTTATCAGTTAAACTATTTGAATGCCTTTAATTTAATGTATATACTTTGTAATCTTTATGGAAAAATAATTAAAAATAAAAGAATATATTGAAAAGTTTAAGTGTCCCTATTATTTTTCCAGGCCTTTATTTTACAATTTTTTTAAGAATTTGGCAGAACTGGTCAAATATTTTTATTTTATCAGTTAAACTATTTGAATGCCTTTAATTTAATGTATATACTTTGTAAGATTTATGGAAAAATAATTAAAAATAAAAGAATATATTGAAAAGTTTAAGTGTCCCTATTAAATTTCCAGGCCCTTATTTTAAAATTTTTTTAAGAATTTGGCAGAACTGGTCAAATATTTTTATTTTATCAGTTAAACTATTTGAATGCCTTTAATTTAATGTATATACTTTGTAATCTTTATGGAAAAATAATTAAAAATACAAGAATATATTGAAAAGTTTAAGTGTCCCTATTAAATTTCCAGGCCTTTATTTTACATTTTTTTTAAGAATTTGGCAGAACTGGTCAAATATTTTTATTTTATCAGTTAAACTATTTGAATGCCTTTAATTTAATGTATATACTTTGTAAGATTTATGGAAAAATAATTAAAAATAAAAGAATATATTGAAAAGTTTAAGTGTCCCTATTAAATTTCCAGGCCCTTATTTTAAAATTTTTTTAAGAATTTGGCAGAACTGGTCAAATATTTTTATTTTATCAGTTAAACTATTTGAATGCCTTTAATTTAATATATATACTTTGTAATCTTTATGGAAAAATAATTAAAAATACAAGAATATATTGAAAAGTTTAAGTGTCCCTATTATTTTTCCAGGCCTTTATTTTACAATTTTTTTAAGAATTTGGCAGAACTGGTCAAATATTTTTATTTTATCAGTTAAACTATTTGAATGCCTTTAATTTAATGTATATACTTTGTAATATTTATGGAAAAATAATTAAAAATAAAAGAATATATTGAAAAGTTTAAGTGTCCCTATTAAATTTCCAGGCCCTTATTTTAAAATTTTTTTAAGAATTTGGCAGAACTGGTCAAATATTTTTATTTTATCAGTTAAACTATTTGAATGCCTTTAATTTAATGTATATACTTTGTAATCTTTATGGAAAAATAATTAAAAATACAAGAATATATTGAAAAGTTTAAGTGTCCCTATTATTTTTCCAGGCCTTTATTTTAAATTTTTTTTAAGAATTTGGCAGAACTGGTCAAATATTTTTATTTTATCAGTTAAACTATTTGAATGCCTTTAATTTAATGTATATACTTTGTAATCTTTATGGAAAAATAATTAAAAATAAAAGAATATATTGAAAAGTTTAAGTGTCCCTATTAAATTTCCAGGCCTTTATTTTACAATTTTTTTAAGAATTTGGCAGAACTGGTCAAATATTTTTATTTTATCAGTTAAACTATTTGATTGCCTTTAATTTAATGTATATACTTTGTAATCTTTATGGAAAAATAATTAAAAATAAAAGAATATATTGAAAAGTTTAAGTGTCCCTATTATTTTTCCAGGCCTTTATTTTAAAATTTTTTTAAGAATTTGGCAGAACTGGTCAAATATTTTTATTTTATCAGTTAAACTATTTGAATGCCTTTAATTTAATGTACATACTTTGTAATCTTTATGGAAAAATAATTAAAAATATAAGAATATATTGAAAAGTTTAAGTGTCCCTATTATTTTTCCAGGCCTTTATTTTAAAATTTTTTTAAGAATTTGGCAGAACTGGTCAAATATTTTTATTTTATCAGTTAAACTATTTGAATGCCTTTAATTTAATGTATATACTTTGTAATCTTTAAGGAAAAATAATTAAAAATAAAAGAATATATTGAAAAGTTTAAGTGTCCCTATTAAATTTCCAGGCCTTTATTTTACAATTTTTTTAAGAATTTGGCAGAACTGGTCAAATATTTTTATTTTATCAGTTAAACTATTTGAATGCCTTTAATTTAATGTATATACTTTGTAATCTTTATGGAAAAATAATTAAAAATAAAAGAATATATTGAAAAGTTTAAGTGTCCCTATTAAATTTCCAGGCCTTTATTTTACAATTTTTTTAAGAATTAGGCAGAACTGGTCAAATATTTTTATTTTATCAGTTAAACTATTTGAATGCCTTTAATTTAATGTATATACTTTGTAAGATTTATGGAAAAATAATTAAAAATAAAAGAATATATTGAAAAGTTTAAGTGTCCCTATTTAATTTCCAGGCCTTTATTTTACAATTTTTTTAAGAATTTGGCAGAACTGGTCAAATATTTTTATTTTATCAGTTAAACTATTTGAATGCCTTTAATTTAATGTATATACTTTGTAATCTTTATGGAAAAATAATTAAAAATACAAGAATATATTGAAAAGTTTAAGTGTCCCTATTATTTTTCCAGGCCTTTATTTTACAATTTTTTTAAGAATTTGGCAGAACTGGTCAAATATTTTTATTTTATCAGTTAAACTATTTGAATGCCTTTAATTTAATGTATATACTTTGTAAGATTTATGGAAAAATAATTAAAAATAAAAGAATATATTGAAAAGTTTAAGTGTCCCTATTAAATTTCCAGGCCCTTATTTTAAAATTTTTTTAAGAATTTGGCAGAACTGGTCAAATATTTTTATTTTATCAGTTAAACTATTTGAATGCCTTTAATTTAATGTATATACTTTGTAAGATTTATGGAAAAATAATTAAAAATAAAAGAATATATTGAAAAGTTTAAGTGTCCCTATTAAATTTCCAGGCCCTTATTTTAAAATTTTTTTAAGAATTTGGCAGAACTGGTCAAATATTTTTATTTTATCAGTTAAACTATTTGAATGCCTTTAATTTAATGTATATACTTTGTAATCTTTATGGAAAAATAATTAAAAATACAAGAATATATTGAAAAGTTTAAGTGTCCCTATTATTTTTCCAGGCCTTTATTTTACAATTTTTTTAAGAATTTGGCAGAACTGGTCAAATATTTTTATTTTATCAGTTAAACTATTTGAATGCCTTTAATTTAATGTATATACTTTGTAAGATTTATGGAAAAATAATTAAAAATAAAAGAATATATTGAAAAGTTTAAGTGTCCCTATTAAATTTCCAGGCCCTTATTTTAAAATTTTTTTAAGAATTTGGCAGAACTGGTCAAATATTTTTATTTTATCAGTTAAACTATTTGAATGCCTTTAATTTAATGTATATACTTTGTAATCTTTATGGAAAAATAATTAAAAATACAAGAATATATTGAAAAGTTTAAGTGTCCCTATTATTTTTCCAGGCCTTTATTTTAAATTTTTTTTAAGAATTTGGCAGAACTGGTCAAATATTTTTATTTTATCAGTTAAACTATTTGAATGCCTTTAATTTAATGTATATACTTTGTAATCTTTATGGAAAAATAATTAAAAATAAAAGAATATATTGAAAAGTTTAAGTGTCCCTATTAAATTTCCAGGCCTTTATTTTACAATTTTTTTAAGAATTTGGCAGAACTGGTCAAATATTTTTATTTTATCAGTTAAACTATTTGATTGCCTTTAATTTAATGTATATACTTTGTAATCTTTATGGAAAAATAATTAAAAATAAAAGAATATATTGAAAAGTTTAAGTGTCCCTATTATTTTTCCAGGCCTTTATTTTACAATTTTTTTAAGAATTTGGCAGAACTGGTCAAATATTTTTATTTTATCAGTTAAACTATTTGAATGCCTTTAATTTAATGTACATACTTTGTAATCTTTATGGAAAAATAATTAAAAATATAAGAATATATTGAAAAGTTTAAGTGTCCCTATTATTTTTCCAGGCCTTTATTTTAAAATTTTTTTAAGAATTTGGCAGAACTGGTCAAATATTTTTATTTTATCAGTTAAACTATTTGAATGCCTTTAATTTAATGTATATACTTTGTAATCTTTAAGGAAAAATAATTAAAAATAAAAGAATATATTGAAAAGTTTAAGTGTCCCTATTAAATTTCCAGGCCTTTATTTTACAATTTTTTTAAGAATTTGGCAGAACTGGTCAAATATTTTTATTTTATCAGTTAAACTATTTGAATGCCTTTAATTTAATGTATATACTTTGTAATCTTTATGGAAAAATAATTAAAAATAAAAGAATATATTGAAAAGTTTAAGTGTCCCTATTAAATTTCCAGGCCTTTATTTTACAATTTTTTTAAGAATTAGGCAGAACTGGTCAAATATTTTTATTTTATCAGTTAAACTATTTGAATGCCTTTAATTTAATGTATATACTTTGTAAGATTTATGGAAAAATAATTAAAAATAAAAGAATATATTGAAAAGTTTAAGTGTCCCTATTTAATTTCCAGGCCTTTATTTTACAATTTTTTTAAGAATTTGGCAGAACTGGTCAAATATTTTTATTTTATCAGTTAAACTATTTGAATGCCTTTAATTTAATGTATATACTTTGTAATCTTTATAGAGAAATAATTAAAAATATAAGAATATATTGAAAAGTTTAAGTGTCCCTATTATCTTTCCAGGCCTTTATTTTAAATTTTTTTTAAGAATTTGGCAGAACTGGTCAAATATTTTTATTTTATCAGTTAAACTATTTGAATGCCTTTAATTTAATGTATATACTTTGTAATCTTTATGGAAAAATAATTAAAAATAAAAGAATATATTGAAAAGTTTAAGTGTCCCTATTAAATTTCCAGGCCTTTATTTTACAATTTTTTTAAGAATTTGGCAGAACTGGTCAAATATTTTTATTTTATCAGTTAAACTATTTGATTGCCTTTAATTTAATGTATATACTTTGTAATCTTTATGGAAAAATAATTAAAAATAAAAGAATATATTGAAAAGTTTAAGTGTCCCTATTATTTTTCCAGGCCTTTATTTTACAATTTTTTTAAGAATTTGGCAGAACTGGTCAAATATTTTTATTTTATCAGTTAAACTATTTGAATGCCTTTAATTTAATGTACATACTTTGTAATCTTTATGGAAAAATAATTAAAAATATAAGAATATATTGAAAAGTTTAAGTGTCCCTATTATTTTTCCAGGCCTTTATTTTAAAATTTTTTTAAGAATTTGGCAGAACTGGTCAAATATTTTTATTTTATCAGTTAAACTATTTGAATGCCTTTAATTTAATGTATATACTTTGTAATCTTTAAGGAAAAATAATTAAAAATAAAAGAATATATTGAAAAGTTTAAGTGTCCCTATTAAATTTCCAGGCCTTTATTTTACAATTTTTTTAAGAATTTGGCAGAACTGGTCAAATATTTTTATTTTATCAGTTAAACTATTTGAATGCCTTTAATTTAATGTATATACTTTCTAAGATTTATGGAAAAATAATTAAAAATAAAAGAATATATTGAAAAGTTTAAGTGTCCCTATTAAATTTCCAGGCCTTTATTTTACAATTTTTTTAAGAATTAGGCAGAACTGGTCAAATATTTTTATTTTATCAGTTAAACTATTTGAATGCCTTTAATTTAATGTATATACTTTGTAAGATTTATGGAAAAATAATTAAAAATAAAAGAATATATTGAAAAGTTTAAGTGTCCCTATTTAATTTCCAGGATTTTATTTTACAATTTTTTTAAGAATTTGGCAGAACTGGTCAAATATTTTTATTTTATCAGTTAAACTATTTGAATGCCTTTAATTTAATGTATATACTTTGTAATCTTTATAGAGAAATAATTAAAAATATAAGAATATATTGAAAAGTTTAAGTGTCCCTATTATTTTTCCAGGCCTTTATTTTAAAATTTTTTTAAGAATTTGGCAGAACTGGTCAAATATTTTTATTTTATCAGTTAAACTATTTGAATGCCTTTAATTTAATGTATATACTTTGTAATCTTTATGGAAAAATAATTAAAAATAAAAGAATATATTGAAAAGTTTAAGTGTCCCTATTAAATTTCCAGGCCTTTATTTTACAATTTTTTTAAGAATTTGGCAGAACTGGTCAAATATTTTTATTTTATCAGTTAAACTATTTGAATGCCTTTAATTTAATGTATATACTTTGTAATCTTTATGGAAAAATAATTAAAAATAAAAGAATATATTGAAAAGTTTAAGTGTCCCTATTATTTTTCCAGGCCTTTATTTTACAATTTTTTTAAGAATTTGGCAGAACTGGTCAAATATTTTTATTTTATCAGTTAAACTATTTGAATGCCTTTAATTTAATGTATATACTTTGTAATCTTTATGGAAAAATAATTAAAAATAAAAGAATATATTGAAAAGTTTAAGTGTCCCTATTAAATTTCCAGGCCTTTATTTTACAATTTTTTTAAGAATTTGGCAGAACTGGTCAAATATTTTTATTTTATCAGTTAAACTATTTGAATGCCTTTAATTTAATGTATATACTTTGTAATCTTTATGGAAAAATAATTAAAAATAAAAGAATATATTGAAAAGTTTAAGTGTCCCTATTAAATTTCCAGGCCTTTATTTTACAATTTTTTTAAGAATTAGGCTGAACTGGTCAAATATTTTTATTTTATCAGTTAAACTATTTGAATGCCTTTAATTTAATGTATATACTTTCTAAGATTTATGGAAAAATAATTAAAAATAAAAGAATATATTGAAAAGTTTAAGTGTCCCTATTTAATTTCCAGGCCTTTATTTTACAATTTTTTTAAGAATTTGGCAGAACTGGTCAAATATTTTTATTTTATCAGTTAAACTATTTGAATGCCTTTAATTTAATGTATATACTTTGTAATCTTTATGGAAAAATAATTAAAAATATAAGAATATATTGAAAAGTTTAAGTGTCCCTATTATTTTTCCAGGCCTTTATTTTAAAATTTTTTTAAGAATTTGGCAGAACTGGTCAAATATTTTTATTTTATCAGTTAAACTATTTGAATGCCTTTAATTTAATGTATATACTTTGTAATCTTTAAGGAAAAATAATTAAAAATAAAAGAATATATTGAAAAGTTTAAGTGTCCCTATTAAATTTCCAGGCCTTTATTTTACAATTTTTTTAAGAATTTGGCAGAACTGGTCAAATATTTTTATTTTATCAGTTAAACTATTTGAATGCCTTTAATTCAATGTATATACTTTGTAATCTTTGTGGAAAAATAATTAAAAATATAAGAATATATTGAAAAGTTTAAGTGTCCCTATTAAATTTCCAGGCCTTTATTTTACAATTTTTTTAAGAATTTGGCAGAACTGGTCAAATATTTTTATTTTATCAGTTAAACTATTTGAATGCCTTTAATTTAATGTATATACTTTGTAATATTTATGGAAAAATAATTAAAAATACAAGAATATATTGAAAAGTTTAAGTGTCCCTATTAAATTTCCAGGCCTTTATTTTACAATTTTTTTTAAGAATTTGGCGGAACTGGTCAAATATTTTTATTTTATCAGTTAAACTATTTGAATGCCTTTAATTTAATGTATATACTTTGTAATCTTTATGGAAAAATAATTAAAAATAAAAGAATATATTGAAAAGTTTAAGTGTCCCTATTAAATTTCCAGGCCTTTATTTTACAATTTTTTTAAAAATTTGGCAGAACTGGTCAAATATTTTTATTTTATCAGTTAAACTATTTGAATGCCTTTAATTTAATGTATATACTTTGTAATCTTTATGGAAAAATAATTAAAAATAAAAGAATATATTGAAAAGTTTAAGTGTCCCTATTATTTTTCCAGGCCTTTATTTTACAATTTTTTTAAGAATTTGGCAGAACTGGTCAAATATTTTTATTTTATCAGTTAAACTATTTGAATGCCTTTAATTTAATGTATATACTTTGTAAGATTTATGGAAAAATAATTAAAAATAAAAGAATATATTGAAAAGTTTACGTGTCCCTATTAAATTTCCAGGCTTTTATTTTAAAATTTTTTTAAGAATTTGGCAGAACTGGTCAAATATTTTTATTTTATCAGTTAAACTATTTGAATGCCTTTAATTTAATGTATATACTTTGTAATCTTTATGGAAAAATAATTAAAAATACAAGAATATATTGAAAAGTTTAAGTGTCCCTATTAAATTTCCAGGCCTTTATTTTACATTTTTTTTAAGAATTTGGCAGAACTGGTCAAATATTTTTATTTTATCAGTTAAACTGTTTGAATGCCTTTAATTTAATGTATATACTTTGTAATCTTTATGGAAAAATAATTAAAAATATAAGAATATATTGAAAAGTTTAAATGTCCCTATTATTTTTCCAGGCCTTTATTTTAAATTTTTTTTAAGAATTTGGCAGAACTGGTCAAATATTTTTATTTTATCAGTTAAACTATTTGAATGCCTTTAATTTAATGTATATACTTTGTAATCTTTATGGAAAAATAATTAAAAATAAAAGAATATATTGAAAAGTTTAAGTGTCCCTATTAAATTTCCAGGCCTTTATTTTACAATTTTTTTAAGAATTTGGCAGAACTGGTCAAATATTTTTATTTTATCAGTTAAACTATTTGAATGCCTTTAATTTAATGTATATACTTTGTAATCTTTATGGAAAAATAATTAAAAATAAAAGAATATATTGAAAAGTTTAAGTGTCCCTATTATTTTTCCAGGCCTTTATTTTACAATTTTTTTAAGAATTTGGCAGAACTGGTCAAATATTTTTATTTTATCAGTTAAACTATTTGAATGCCTTTAATTTAATGTATATACTTTGTAAGATTTATGGAAAAATAATTAAAAATAAAAGAATATATTGAAAAGTTTAAGTGTCCCTATTAAATTTCCAGGCCCTTATTTTAAAATTTTTTTAAGAATTTGGCAGAACTGGTCAAATATTTTTATTTTATCAGTTAAACTATTTGAATGCCTTTAATTTAATGTATATACTTTGTAATCTTTATGGAAAAATAATTAAAAATACAAGAATATATTGAAAAGTTTAAGTGTCCCTATTAAATTTCCAGGCCTTTATTTTACATTTTTTTTAAGAATTTGGCAGAACTGGTCAAATATTTTTATTTTATCAGTTAAACTATTTGAATGCCTTTAATTTAATGTATATACTTTGTAATCTTTATGGAAAAATAATTAAAAATATAAGAATATATTGAAAAGTTTAAATGTCCCTATTATTTTTCCAGGCCTTTATTTTAAATTTTTTTTAAGAATTTGGCAGAACTGGTCAAATATTTTTATTTTATCAGTTAAACTATTTGAATGCCTTTAATTTAATGTATATACTTTGTAATCTTTATGGAAAAATAATTAAAAATAAAAGAATATATTGAAAAGTTTAAGTGTCCCTATTAAATTTCCAGGCCTTTATTTTACAATTTTTTTAAGAATTTGGCAGAACTGGTCAAATATTTTTATTTTATCAGTTAAACTATTTGATTGCCTTTAATTTAATGTATATACTTTGTAATCTTTATGGAAAAATAATTAAAAATAAAAGAATATATTGAAAAGTTTAAGTGTCCCTATTATTTTTCCAGGCCTTTATTTTACAATTTTTTTAAGAATTTGGCAGAACTGGTCAAATATTTTTATTTTATCAGTTAAACTATTTGAATGCCTTTAATTTAATGTACATACTTTGTAATCTTTATGGAAAAATAATTAAAAATATAAGAATATATTGAAAAGTTTAAGTGTCCCTATTATTTTTCCAGGCCTTTATTTTAAAATTTTTTTAAGAATTTGGCAGAACTGGTCAAATATTTTTATTTTATCAGTTAAACTATTTGAATGCCTTTAATTTAATGTATATACTTTGTAATCTTTAAGGAAAAATAATTAAAAATAAAAGAATATATTGAAAAGTTTAAGTGTCCCTATTAAATTTCCAGGCCTTTATTTTACAATTTTTTTAAGAATTTGGCAGAACTGGTCAAATATTTTTATTTTATCAGTTAAACTATTTGAATGCCTTTAATTTAATGTATATACTTTGTAATCTTTATGGAAAAATAATTAAAAATAAAAGAATATATTGAAAAGTTTAAGTGTCCCTATTAAATTTCCAGGCCTTTATTTTACAATTTTTTTAAGAATTAGGCAGAACTGGTCAAATATTTTTATTTTATCAGTTAAACTATTTGAATGCCTTTAATTTAATGTATATACTTTGTAATCTTTAAGGAAAAATAATTAAAAATAAAAGAATATATTGAAAAGTTTAAGTGTCCCTATTAAATTTCCAGGCCTTTATTTTACAATTTTTTTAAGAATTTGGCAGAACTGGTCAAATATTTTTATTTTATCAGTTAAACTATTTGAATGCCTTTAATTTAATGTATATACTTTGTAATCTTTATGGAAAAATAATTAAAAATAAAAGAATATATTGAAAAGTTTAAGTGTCCCTATTAAATTTCCAGGCCTTTATTTTACAATTTTTTTAAGAATTAGGCAGAACTGGTCAAATATTTTTATTTTATCAGTTAAACTATTTGAATGCCTTTAATTTAATGTATATACTTTGTAATCTTTATGGAAAAATGATTAAAAATAAAAGAATATATTGAAAAGTTTAAGTGTCCCTATTTAATTTCCAGGCCTTTATTTTACAATTTTTTTAAGAATTTGGCAGAACTGGTCAAATATTTTTATTTTATCAGTTAAACTATTTGAATGCCTTTAATTTAATGTATATACTTTGTAATCTTTATAGAGAAATAATTAAAAATATAAGAATATATTGAAAAGTTTAAGTGTCCCTATTATTTTTCCAGGCCTTTATTTTAAAATTTTTTTAAGAATTTGGCAGAACTGGTCAAATATTTTTATTTTATCAGTTAAACTATTTGAATGCCTTTAATTTAATGTATATACTTTGTAATCTTTATGGAAAAATAATTAAAAATAAAAGAATATATTGAAAAGTTTAAGTGTCCCTATTAAATTTCCAGGCCTTTATTTTACAATTTTTTTAAGAATTTGGCAGAACTGGTCAAATATTTTTATTTTATCAGTTAAACTATTTGAATGCCTTTAATTTAATGTATATACTTTGTAAGATTTATGGAAAAATAATTAAAAATAAAAGAATATATTGAAAAGTTTAAGTGTCCCTATTAAATTTCCAGGCCCTTATTTTAAAATTTTTTTAAGAATTTGGCAGAACTGGTCAAATATTTTTATTTTATCAGTTAAACTATTTGAATGCCTTTAATTTAATGTATATACTTTGTAATCTTTATGGAAAAATAATTAAAAATACAAGAATATATTGAAAAGTTTAAGTGTCCCTATTAAATTTCCAGGCCTTTATTTTACATTTTTTTTAAGAATTTGGCAGAAGTGGTCAAATATTTTTATTTTATCAGTTAAACTATTTGAATGCCTTTAATTTAATGTATATACTTTGTAATCTTTATGGAAAAATAATTAAAAATATAAGAATATATTGAAAAGTTTAAATGTCCCTATTATTTTTCCAGGCCTTTATTTTAAATTTTTTTTAAGAATTTGGCAGAACTGGTCAAATATTTTTATTTTATCAGTTAAACTATTTGAATGCCTTTAATTTAATGTATATACTTTGTAATCTTTATGGAAAAATAATTAAAAATAAAAGAATATATTGAAAAGTTTAAGTGTCCCTATTAAATTTCCAGGCCTTTATTTTACAATTTTTTTAAGAATTTGGCAGAACTGGTCAAATATTTTTATTTTATCAGTTAAACTATTTGATTGCCTTTAATTTAATGTATATACTTTGTAATCTTTATGGAAAAATAATTAAAAATAAAAGAATATATTGAAAAGTTTAAGTGTCCCTATTATTTTTCCAGGCCTTTATTTTACAATTTTTTTAAGAATTTGGCAGAACTGGTCAAATATTTTTATTTTATCAGTTAAACTATTTGAATGCCTTTAATTTAATGTACATACTTTGTAATCTTTATGGAAAAATAATTAAAAATTTAAGAATATATTGAAAAGTTTAAGTGTCCCTATTATTTTTCCAGGCCTTTATTTTAAAATTTTTTTAAGAATTTGGCAGAACTGGTCAAATATTTTTATTTTATCAGTTAAACTATTTGAATGCCTTTAATTTAATGTATATACTTTGTAATCTTTAAGGAAAAATAATTAAAAATAAGAATATATTGAAAAGTTTAAGTGTCCCTATTAAATTTCCAGGCCTTTATTTTACATTTTTTTTAAGAATTTGGCAGAACTGGTCAAATATTTTTATTTTATCAGTTAAACTGTTTGAATGCCTTTAATTTAATGTATATACTTTGTAATCTTTATGGAAAAATAATTAAAAATATAAGAATATATTGAAAAGTTTAAATGTCCCTATTATTTTTCCAGGCCTTTATTTTAAATTTTTTTTAAGAATTTGGCAGAACTGGTCAAATATTTTTATTTTATCAGTTAAACTATTTGAATGCCTTTAATTTAATGTATATACTTTGTAATCTTTATGGAAAAATAATTAAAAATAAAAGAATATATTGAAAAGTTTAAGTGTCCCTATTAAATTTCCAGGCCTTTATTTTACAATTTTTTTAAGAATTTGGCAGAACTGGTCAAATATTTTTATTTTATCAGTTAAACTATTTGAATGCCTTTAATTTAATGTATATACTTTGTAATCTTTATGGAAAAATAATTAAAAATAAAAGAATATATTGAAAAGTTTAAGTGTCCCTATTATTTTTCCAGGCCTTTATTTTACAATTTTTTTAAGAATTTGGCAGAACTGGTCAAATATTTTTATTTTATCAGTTAAACTATTTGAATGCCTTTAATTTAATGTATATACTTTGTAAGATTTATGGAAAAATAATTAAAAATAAAAGAATATATTGAAAAGTTTAAGTGTCCCTATTAAATTTCCAGGCCCTTATTTTAAAATTTTTTTAAGAATTTGGCAGAACTGGTCAAATATTTTTATTTTATCAGTTAAACTATTTGAATGCCTTTAATTTAATGTATATACTTTGTAATCTTTATGGAAAAATAATTAAAAATACAAGAATATATTGAAAAGTTTAAGTGTCCCTATTAAATTTCCAGGCCTTTATTTTACATTTTTTTTAAGAATTTGGCAGAACTGGTCAAATATTTTTATTTTATCAGTTAAACTATTTGAATGCCTTTAATTTAATGTATATACTTTGTAATCTTTATGGAAAAATAATTAAAAATATAAGAATATATTGAAAAGTTTAAATGTCCCTATTATTTTTCCAGGCCTTTATTTTAAATTTTTTTTAAGAATTTGGCAGAACTGGTCAAATATTTTTATTTTATCAGTTAAACTATTTGATTGCCTTTAATTTAATGTATATACTTTGTAATCTTTATGGAAAAATAATTAAAAATAAAAGAATATATTGAAAAGTTTAAGTGTCCCTATTAAATTTCCAGGCCTTTATTTTACAATTTTTTTAAGAATTTGGCAGAACTGGTCAAATATTTTTATTTTATCAGTTAAACTATTTGATTGCCTTTAATTTAATGTATATACTTTGTAATCTTTATGGAAAAATAATTAAAAATAAAAGAATATATTGAAAAGTTTAAGTGTCCCTATTATTTTTCCAGGCCTTTATTTTACAATTTTTTTAAGAATTTGGCAGAACTGGTCAAATATTTTTATTTTATCAGTTAAACTATTTGAATGCCTTTAATTTAATGTACATACTTTGTAATCTTTATGGAAAAATAATTAAAAATATAAGAATATATTGAAAAGTTTAAGTGTCCCTATTATTTTTCCAGGCCTTTATTTTAAAATTTTTTTAAGAATTTGGCAGAACTGGTCAAATATTTTTATTTTATCAGTTAAACTATTTGAATGCCTTTAATTTAATGTATATACTTTGTAATCTTTAAGGAAAAATAATTAAAAATAAAAGAATATATTGAAAAGTTTAAGTGTCCCTATTAAATTTCCAGGCCTTTATTTTACAATTTTTTTAAGAATTTGGCAGAACTGGTCAAATATTTTTATTTTATCAGTTAAACTATTTGAATGCCTTTAATTTAATGTATATACTTTGTAATCTTTATGGAAAAATAATTAAAAATAAAAGAATATATTGAAAAGTTTAAGTGTCCCTATTAAATTTCCAGGCCTTTATTTTACAATTTTTTTAAGAATTAGGCAGAACTGGTCAAATATTTTTATTTTATCAGTTAAACTATTTGAATGCCTTTAATTTAATGTATATACTTTGTAAGATTTATGGAAAAATAATTAAAAATAAAAGAATATATTGAAAAGTTTAAGTGTCCCTATTTAATTTCCAGGCCTTTATTTTACAATTTTTTTAAGAATTTGGCAGAACTGGTCAAATATTTTTATTTTATCAGTTAAACTATTTGAATGCCTTTAATTTAATGTATATACTTTGTAATCTTTATAGAGAAATAATTAAAAATATAAGAATATATTGAAAAGTTTAAGTGTCCCTATTATTTTTCCAGGCCTTTATTTTAAATTTTTTTTAAGAATTTGGCAGAACTGGTCAAATATTTTTATTTTATCAGTTAAACTATTTGAATGCCTTTAATTTAATGTATATACTTTGTAATCTTTATGGAAAAATAATTAAAAATAAAAGAATATATTGAAAAGTTTAAGTGTCCCTATTAAATTTCCAGGCCTTTATTTTACAATTTTTTTAAGAATTTGGCAGAACTGGTCAAATATTTTTATTTTATCAGTTAAACTATTTGATTGCCTTTAATTTAATGTATATACTTTGTAATCTTTATGGAAAAATAATTAAAAACAAAAGAATATATTGAAAAGTTTAAGTGTCCCTATTATTTTTCCAGGCCTTTATTTTACAATTTTTTTAAGAATTTGGCAGAACTGGTCAAATATTTTTATTTTATCAGTTAAACTATTTGAATGCCTTTAATTTAATGTACATACTTTGTAATCTTTATGGAAAAATAATTAAAAATATAAGAATATATTGAAAAGTTTAAGTGTCCCTATTATTTTTCCAGGCTTTTATTTTAAAATTTTTTTAAGAATTTGGCAGAACTGGTCAAATATTTTTATTTTATCAGTTAAACTATTTGAATGCCTTTAATTTAATGTATATACTTTGTAATCTTTAAGGAAAAATAATTAAAAATAAAAGAATATATTGAAAAGTTTAAGTGTCCCTATTAAATTTCCAGGCCTTTATTTTACAATTTTTTTAAGAATTTGGCAGAACTGGTCAAATATTTTTATTTTATCAGTTAAACTATTTGAATGCCTTTAATTTAATGTATATACTTTGTAATCTTTATGGAAAAATAATTAAAAATAAAAGAATATATTGAAAAGTTTAAGTGTCCCTATTAAATTTCCAGGCCTTTATTTTACAATTTTTTTAAGAATTAGGCAGAACTGGTCAAATATTTTTATTTTATCAGTTAAACTATTTGAATGCCTTTAATTTAATGTATATACTTTGTAAGATTTATGGAAAAATAATTAAAAATAAAAGAATATATTGAAAAGTTTAAGTGTCCCTATTTAATTTCCAGGCCTTTATTTTACAATTTTTTTAAGAATTTGGCAGAACTGGTCAAATATTTTTATTTTATCAGTTAAACTATTTGAATGCCTTTAATTTAATGTATATACTTTGTAATCTTTATAGAGAAATAATTAAAAATATAAGAATATATTGAAAAGTTTAAGTGTCCCTATTATTTTTCCAGGCCTTTATTTTAAAATTTTTTTAAGAATTTGGCAGAACTGGTCAAATATTTTTATTTTATCAGTTAAACTATTTGAATGCCTTTAATTTAATGTATATACTTTGTAATCTTTATGGAAAAATAATTAAAAATAAAAGAATATATTGAAAAGTTTAAGTGTCCCTATTAAATTTCCAGGCCTTTATTTTACAATTTTTTTAAGAATTTGGCAGAACTGGTCAAATATTTTTATTTTATCAGTTAAACTATTTGAATGCCTTTAATTTAATGTATATACTTTGTAATCTTTATGGAAAAATAATTAAAAATAAAAGAATATATTGAAAAGTTTAAGTGTCCCTATTATTTTTCCAGGCCTTTATTTTACAATTTTTTTAAGAATTTGGCAGAACTGGTCAAATATTTTTATTTTATCAGTTAAACTATTTGAATGCCTTTAATTTAATGTATATACTTTGTAAGATTTATGGAAAAATAATTAAAAATAAAAGAATATATTGAAAAGTTTAAGTGTCCCTATTAAATTTCCAGGCCTTTATTTTACAATTTTTTTAAGAATTTGGCAGAACTGGTCAAATATTTTTATTTTATCAGTTAAACTATTTGAATGCCTTTAATTTAATGTATATACTTTGTAAGATTTATGGAAAAATAATTAAAAATAAAAGAATATATTGAAAAGTTTAAGTGTCCCTATTAAATTTCCAGGCCTTTATTTTACAATTTTTTTAAGAATTAGGCTGAACTGGTCAAATATTTTTATTTTATCAGTTAAACTATTTGAATGCCTTTAATTTAATGTATATACTTTCTAAGATTTATGGAAAAATAATTAAAAATAAAAGAATATATTGAAAAGTTTAAGTGTCCCTATTTAATTTCCAGGCCTTTATTTTACAATTTTTTTAAGAATTTGGCAGAACTGGTCAAATATTTTTATTTTATCAGTTAAACTATTTGAATGCCTTTAATTTAATGTATATACTTTGTAATCTTTATGGAAAAATAATTAAAAATATAAGAATATATTGAAAAGTTTAAGTGTCCCTATTATTTTTCCAGGCCTTTATTTTAAAATTTTTTTAAGAATTTGGCAGAACTGGTCAAATATTTTTATTTTATCAGTTAAACTATTTGAATGCCTTTAATTTAATGTATATACTTTGTAATCTTTATGGAAAAATAATTAAAAATATAAGAATATATTGAAAAGTTTAAGTGTCCCTATTATTTTTCCAGGCCTTTATTTTAAAATTTTTTTAAGAATTTGGCAGAACTGGTCAAATATTTTTATTTTATCAGTTAAACTATTTGAATGCGTTTAATTTAATGTATATACTTTGTAATCTTTAAGGAAAAATAATTAAAAATAAAAGAATATATTGAAAAGTTTAAGTGTCCCTATTAAATTTCCAGGCCTTTATTTTACAATTTTTTTAAGAATTTGGCAGAACTGGTCAAATATTTTTATTTTATCAGTTAAACTATTTGAATGCCTTTAATTCAATGTATATACTTTGTAATCTTTGTGGAAAAATAATTAAAAATATAAGAATATATTGAAAAGTTTAAGTGTCCCTATTAAATTTCCAGGCCTTTATTTTACAATTTTTTTAAGAATTTGGCAGAACTGGTCAAATATTTTTATTTTATCAGTTAAACTATTTGAATGCCTTTAATTTAATGTATATACTTTGTAATATTTATGGAAAAATAATTAAAAATACAAGAATATATTGAAAAGTTTAAGTGTCCCTATTAAATTTCCAGGCCTTTATTTTACAATTTTTTTTAAGAATTTGGCAGAACTGGTCAAATATTTTTATTTTATCAGTTAAACTATTTGAATGCCTTTAATTTAATGTATATACTTTGTAAGATTTATGGAAAAATAATTAAAAATAAAAGAATATATTGAAAAGTTTAAGTGTCCCTATTAAATTTCCAGGCCCTTATTTTAAAATTTTTTTAAGAATTTGGCAGAACTGGTCAAATATTTTTATTTTATCAGTTAAACTATTTGAATGCCTTTAATTTAATGTATATACTTTGTAATCTTTATGGAAAAATAATTAAAAATACAAGAATATATTGAAAAGTTTAAGTGTCCCTATTAAATTTCCAGGCCTTTATTTTACATTTTTTTTAAGAATTTGTCAGAACTGGTCAAATATTTTTATTTTATCAGTTAAACTGTTTGAATGCCTTTAATTTAATGTATATACTTTGTAATCTTTATGGAAAAATAATTAAAAATATAAGAATATATTGAAAAGTTTAAATGTCCCTATTATTTTTCCAGGCCTTTATTTTAAATTTTTTTTAAGAATTTGGCAGAACTGGTCAAATATTTTTATTTTATCAGTTAAACTATTTGAATGCCTTTAATTTAATGTATATACTTTGTAATCTTTATGGAAAAATAATTAAAAATAAAAGAATATATTGAAAAGTTTAAGTGTCCCTATTAAATTTCCAGGCCTTTATTTTACAATTTTTTTAAGAATTTGGCAGAACTGGTCAAATATTTTTATTTTATCAGTTAAACTATTTGAATGCCTTTAATTTAATGTATATACTTTGTAATCTTTATGGAAAAATAATTAAAATTAAAAGAATATATTGAAAAGTTTAAGTGTCCCTATTATTTTTCCAGGCCTTTATTTTACAATTTTTTTAAGAATTTGGCAGAACTGGTCAAATATTTTTATTTTATCAGTTAAACTATTTGAATGCCTTTAATTTAATGTATATACTTTGTAAGATTTATGGAAAAATAATTAAAAATAAAAGAATATATTGAAAAGTTTAAGTGTCCCTATTAAATTTCCAGGCCCTTATTTTAAAATTTTTTTAAGAATTTGGCAGAACTGGTCAAATATTTTTATTTTATCAGTTAAACTATTTGAATGCCTTTAATTTAATGTATATACTTTGTAATCTTTATGGAAAAATAATTAAAAATACAAGAATATATTGAAAAGTTTAAGTGTCCCTATTAAATTTCCAGGCCTTTATTTTACATTTTTTTTAAGAATTTGGCAGAACTGGTCAAATATTTTTATTTTATCAGTTAAACTATTTGAATGCCTTTAATTTACTGTATATACTTTGTAATCTTTATGGAAAAATAATTAAAAATAAAAGAATATATTGAAAAGTTTAAGTGTCCCTATTAAATTTCCAGGCCTTTATTTTACAATTTTTTTAAGAATTTGGCAGAACTGGTCAAATATTTTTATTTTATCAGTTAAACTATTTGATTGCCTTTAATTTAATGTATATACTTTGTAATCTTTATGGAAAAATAATTAAAAATAAAAGAATATATTGAAAAGTTTAAGTGTCCCTATTATTTTTCCAGGCCTTTATTTTACAATTTTTTTAAGAATTTGGCAGAACTGGTCAAATATTTTTATTTTATCAGTTAAACTATTTGAATGCCTTTAATTTAATGTACATACTTTGTAATCTTTATGGAAAAATAATTAAAAATATAAGAATATATTGAAAAGTTTAAGTGTCCCTATTATTTTTCCAGGCCTTTATTTTAAAATTTTTTTAAGAATTTGGCAGAACTGGTCAAATATTTTTATTTTATCAGTTAAACTATTTGAATGCCTTTAATTTAATGTATATACTTTGTAATCTTTAAGGAAAAATAATTAAAAATAAAAGAATATATTGAAAAGTTTAAGTGTCCCTATTAAATTTCCAGGCCTTTATTTTACAATTTTTTTAAGAATTTGGCAGAACTGGTCAAATATTTTTATTTTATCAGTTAAACTATTTGAATGCCTTTAATTTAATGTATATACTTTGTAATCTTTATGGAAAAATAATTAAAAATAAAAGAATATATTGAAAAGTTTAAGTGTCCCTATTAAATTTCCAGGCCTTTATTTTACAATTTTTTTAAGAATTAGGCAGAACTGGTCAAATATTTTTATTTTATCAGTTAAACTATTTGAATGCCTTTAATTTAATGTATATACTTTGTAAGATTTATGGAAAAATAATTAAAAATAAAAGAATATATTGAAAAGTTTAAGTGTCCCTATTTAATTTCCAGGCCTTTATTTTACAATTTTTTTAAGAATTTGGCAGAACTGGTCAAATATTTTTATTTTATCAGTTAAACTATTTGAATGCCTTTAATTTAATGTATATACTTTGTAATCTTTATAGAGAAATAATTAAAAATATAAGAATATATTGAAAAGTTTAAGTGTCCCTATTATTTTTCCAGGCCTTTATTTTAAATTTTTTTTAAGAATTTGGCAGAACTGGTCAAATATTTTTATTTTATCAGTTAAACTATTTGAATGCCTTTAATTTAATGTATATACTTTGTAATCTTTATGGAAAAATAATTAAAAATAAAAGAATATATTGAAAAGTTTAAGTGTCCCTATTAAATTTCCAGGCCTTTATTTTACAATTTTTTTAAGAATTTGGCAGAACTGGTCAAATATTTTTATTTTATCAGTTAAACTATTTGATTGCCTTTAATTTAATGTATATACTTTGTAATCTTTATGGAAAAATAATTAAAAATAAAAGAATATATTGAAAAGTTTAAGTGTCCCTATTATTTTTCCAGGCCTTTATTTTACAATTTTTTTAAGAATTTGGCAGAACTGGTCAAATATTTTTATTTTATCAGTTAAACTATTTGAATGCCTTTAATTTAATGTACATACTTTGTAATCTTTATGGAAAAATAATTAAAAATATAAGAATATATTGAAAAGTTTAAGTGTCCCTATTATTTTTCCAGGCCTTTATTTTAAAATTTTTTTAAGAATTTGGCAGAACTGGTCAAATATTTTTATTTTATCAGTTAAACTATTTGAATGCCTTTAATTTAATGTATATACTTTGTAATCTTTAAGGAAAAATAATTAAAAATAAAAGAATATATTGAAAAGTTTAAGTGTCCCTATTAAATTTCCAGGCCTTTATTTTACAATTTTTTTAAGAATTTGGCAGAACTGGTCAAATATTTTTATTTTATCAGTTAAACTATTTGAATGCCTTTAATTTAATGTATATACTTTGTAATCTTTATGGAAAAATAATTAAAAATAAAAGAATATATTGAAAAGTTTAAGTGTCCCTATTAAATTTCCAGGCCTTTATTTTACAATTTTTTTAAGAATTAGGCAGAACTGGTCAAATATTTTTATTTTATCAGTTAAACTATTTGAATGCCTTTAATTTAATGTATATACTTTGTAAGATTTATGGAAAAATAATTAAAAATAAAAGAATATATTGAAAAGTTTAAGTGTCCCTATTAAATTTCCAGGCCTTTATTTTACAATTTTTTTAAGAATTTGGCAGAACTGGTCAAATATTTTTATTTTATCAGTTAAACTATTTGAATGCCTTTAATTTAATGTATATACTTTGTAATCTTTATAGAGAAATAATTAAAAATATAAGAATATATTGAAAAGTTTAAGTGTCCCTATTATTTTTCCAGGCCTTTATTTTAAAATTTTTTTAAGAATTTGGCAGAACTGGTCAAATATTTTTATTTTATCAGTTAAACTATTTGAATGCCTTTAATTTAATGTATATACTTTGTAATCTTTATGGAAAAATAATTAAAAATAAAAGAATATATTGAAAAGTTTAAGTGTCCCTATTAAATTTCCAGGCCTTTATTTTACAATTTTTTTAAGAATTTGGCAGAACTGGTCAAATATTTTTATTTTATCAGTTAAACTATTTGAATGCCTTTAATTTAATGTATATACTTTGTAATCTTTATGGAAAAATAATTAAAAATAAAAGAATATATTGAAAAGTTTAAGTGTCCCTATTATTTTTCCAGGCCTTTATTTTACAATTTTTTTAAGAATTTGGCAGAACTGGTCAAATATTTTTATTTTATCAGTTAAACTATTTGAATGCCTTTAATTTAATGTATATACTTTGTAAGATTTATGGAAAAATAATTAAAAATAAAAGAATATATTGAAAAGTTTAAGTGTCCCTATTAAATTTCCAGGCCTTTATTTTACAATTTTTTTAAGAATTTGGCAGAACTGGTCAAATATTTTTATTTTATCAGTTAAACTATTTGAATGCCTTTAATTTAATGTATATACTTTGTAATCTTTATGGAAAAATAATTAAAAATAAAAGAATATATTGAAAAGTTTAAGTGTCCCTATTAAATTTCCAGGCTTTTATTTTACAATTTTTTTAAGAATTAGGCTGAACTGGTCAAATATTTTTATTTTATCAGTTAAACTATTTGAATGCCTTTAATTTAATGTATATACTTTCTAAGATTTATGGAAAAATAATTAAAAATAAAAGAATATATTGAAAAGTTTAAGTGTCCCTATTTAATTTCCAGGCCTTTATTTTACAATTTTTTTAAGAATTTGGCAGAACTGGTCAAATATTTTTATTTTATCAGTTAAACTATTTGAATGCCTTTAATTTAATGTATATACTTTGTAATCTTTATGGAAAAATAATTAAAAATATAAGAATATATTGAAAAGTTTAAGTGTCCCTATTATTTTTCCAGGCCTTTATTTTAAAATTTTTTTAAGAATTTGGCAGAACTGGTCAAATATTTTTATTTTATCAGTTAAACTATTTGAATGCCTTTAATTTAATGTATATACTTTGTAATCTTTAAGGAAAAATAATTAAAAATAAAAGAATATATTGAAAAGTTTAAGTGTCCCTATTAAATTTCCAGGCCTTTATTTTACAATTTTTTTAAGAATTTGGCAGAACTGGTCAAATATTTTTATTTTATCAGTTAAACTATTTGAATGCCTTTAATTCAATGTATATACTTTGTAATCTTTGTGGAAAAATAATTAAAAATATAAGAATATATTGAAAAGTTTAAGTGTCCCTATTAAATTTCCAGGCCTTTATTTTACAATTTTTTTAAGAATTAGGCAGAACTGGTCAAATATTTTTATTTTATCAGTTAAACTATTTGAATGCCTTTAATTTAATGTATATACTTTGTAATATTTATGGAAAAATAATTAAAAATACAAGAATATATTGAAAAGTTTAAGTGTCCCTATTAAATTTCCAGGCCTTTATTTTACAATTTTTTTTAAGAATTTGGCAGAACTGGTCAAATATTTTTAATTTATCAGTTAAACTATTTGAATGCCTTTAATTTAATGTATATACTTTGTAATCTTTATGGAAAAATAATTGAAAATAAAAGAATATATTGAAAAGTTTAAGTGTCCCTATTAAATTTCCAGGCCTTTATTTTACAATTTTTTTAAGAATTTGGCAGAACTGGTCAAATATTTTTATTTTATCAGTTAAACTATTTGAATGCCTTTAATTTAATGTATATACTTTGTAATCTTTATGGAAAAATAATTAAAAATAAAAGAATATATTGAAAAGTTTAAGTGTCCCTATTATTTTTCCAGGCCTTTATTTTACAATTTTTTTAAGAATTTGGCAGAACTGGTCAAATATTTTTATTTTATCAGTTAAACTATTTGAATGCCTTTAATTTAATGTATATACTTTGTAAGATTTATGGAAAAATAATTAAAAATAAAAGAATATATTGAAAAGTTTAAGTGTCCCTATTAAATTTCCAGGCCCTTATTTTAAAATTTTTTTAAGAATTTGGCAGAACTGGTCAAATATTTTTATTTTATCAGTTAAACTATTTGAATGCCTTTAATTTAATGTATATACTTTGTAATCTTTATGGAAAAATAATTAAAAATACAAGAATATATTGAAAAGTTTAAGTGTCCCTATTAAATTTCCAGGCCTTTATTTTACATTTTTTTTTAAGAATTTGGCAGAACTGGTCAAATATTTTTATTTTATCAGTTAAACTGTTTGAATGCCTTTAATTTAATGTATATACTTTGTAATCTTTATGGAAAAATAATTAAAAATATAAGAATATATTGAAAAGTTTAAATGTCCCTATTATTTTTCCAGGCCTTTATTTTAAATTTTTTTTAAGAATTTGGCAGAACTGGTCAAATATTTTTATTTTATCAGTTAAACTATTTGAATGCCTTTAATTTAATGTATATACTTTGTAATCTTTATGGAAAAATAATTAAAAATAAAAGAATATATTGAAAAGTTTAAGTGTCCCTATTAAATTTCCAGGCCTTTATTTTACAATTTTTTTAAGAATTTGGCAGAACTGGTCAAATATTTTTATTTTATCAGTTAAACTATTTGAATGCCTTTAATTTAATGTATATACTTTGTAATCTTTATGGAAAAATAATTAAAAATAAAAGAATATATTGAAAAGTTTAAGTGTCCCTATTATTTTTCCAGGCCTTTATTTTACAATTTTTTTAAGAATTTGGCAGAACTGGTCAAATATTTTTATTTTATCAGTTAAACTATTTGAATGCCTTTAATTTAATGTATATACTTTGTAAGATTTATGGAAAAATAATTAAAAATAAAAGAATATATTGAAAAGTTTAAGTGTCCCTATTAAATTTCCAGGCCCTTATTTTAAAATTTTTTTAAGAATTTGGCAGAACTGGTCAAATATTTTTATTTTATCAGTTAAACTATTTGAATGCCTTTAATTTAATGTATATACTTTGTAATCTTTATGGAAAAATAATTAAAAATACAAGAATATATTGAAAAGTTTAAGTGTCCCTATTAAATTTCCAGGCCTTTATTTTACATTTTTTTTAAGAATTTGGCAGAACTGGTCAAATATTTTTATTTTATCAGTTAAACTATTTGAATGCCTTTAATTTAATGTATATACTTTGTAATCTTTATGGAAAAATAATTAAAAATATAAGAATATATTGAAAAGTTAAAATGTCCCTATTATTTTTCCAGGCCTTTATTTTAAATTTTTTTTAAGAATTTGGCAGAACTGGTCAAATATTTTTATTTTATCAGTTAAACTATTTGAATGCCTTTAATTTAATGTATATACTTTGTAATCTTTATGGAAAAATAATTAAAAATAAAAGAATATATTGAAAAGTTTAAGTGTCCCTATTAAATTTCCAGGCCTTTATTTTACAATTTTTTTAAGAATTTGGCAGAACTGGTCAAATATTTTTATTTTATCAGTTAAACTATTTGATTGCCTTTAATTTAATGTATATACTTTGTAATCTTTATGGAAAAATAATTAAAAATAAAAGAATATATTGAAAAGTTTAAGTGTCCCTATTATTTTTCCAGGCCTTTATTTTACAATTTTTTTAAGAATTTGGCAGAACTGGTCAAATATTTTTATTTTATCAGTTAAACTATTTGAATGCCTTTAATTTAATGTACATACTTTGTAATCTTTATGGAAAAATAATTAAAAATATAAGAATATATTGAAAAGTTTAAGTGTCCCTATTATTTTTCCAGGCCTTTATTTTAAAATTTTTTTAAGAATTTGGCAGAACTGGTCAAATATTTTTATTTTATCAGTTAAACTATTTGAATGCCTTTAATTTAATGTATATACTTGGTAATCTTTAAGGAAAAATAATTAATAATTAAAAATAAAAGAATATATTGAAAAGTTTAAGTGTCCCTATTAAATTTCCAGGCCTTTATTTTACAATTTTTTTAAGAATTAGGCAGAACTGGTCAAATATTTTTATTTTATCAGTTAAACTATTTGAATGCCTTTAATTTAATGTATTTGTAAGATTTATGGAAAAATAATTAAAAATACAAGAATATATTGAAAAGTTTAAGTGTCCCTATTAAATTTCCAGGCCCTTATTTTACAATTTTTTTAAGAATTTGGCAGAACTGGTCAAATATTTTTATTTTATCAGTTAAACTATTTGAATGCCTTTAATTTAATGTATATACTTTGTAATCTTTATGGAAAAATAATTAAAAATAAAAGAATATATTGAAAAGTTTAAGTGTCCCTATTAAATTTCCAGGCCATTATTTTAAAATTTTTTTAAGAATTTGGCAGAACTGGTCAAATATTTTTATTTTATCAGTTAAACTATTTGAATGCCTTTAATTTAATGTATATACTTTGTAAGATTTATGGAAAAATAATTAAAAATAAAAGAATATATTGAAAAGTTTAAGTGTCCCTATTAAATTTCCAGGCCTTTATTTCACAATTTTTTTAAGAATTTGGCAGAACTGGTCAAATATTTTTATTTTATCAGTTAAACTATTTGAATGCCTTTAATTTAATGTATATACTTTGTAATCTTTATGGAAAAATAATTAAAAATATAAGAATATATTGAAAAGTTTAAGTGTCCCTATTATTTTTCCAAGCCTTTATTTTACAATTTTTTTAAGAATTTGGCAGAACTGGTCAAATATTTTTATTTTATCAGTTAAACTATTTGAATACCTTTAATTTAATGTATATACTTTGTAATATTTATGGAAAAATAATTAAAAATACAAGAATATATTGAAAAGTTTAAGTGTCCCTATTAAATTTCCAGGCCCTTATTTTACAATTTTTTTAAGAATTTGGCAGAACTGGTCAAATATTTTTATTTTATCAGTTAAACTATTTGAATGCCTTTAATTTAATGTATATACTTTGTAATCTTTATGGAAAAATAATTAAAAATAAAAGAATATATTGAAAAGTTTAAGTGTCCCTATTAAATTTCCAGGCCTTTATTTTAAAATTTTTTTAAGAATTTGGCAGAACTGGTCAAATATTTTTATTTTATCAGTTAAACTATTTGAATGCCTTTAATTTAATGTATATACTTTGTAAGATTTATGGAAAAATAATTAAAAATAAAAGAATATATTGAAAAGTTTAAGTGTCCCTATTAAATTTCCAGGCCTTTATTTTACAATTTTTTTAAGAATTTGGCAGAACTGGTCAAATATTTTTATTTTATCAGTTAAACTATTTGAATGCCTTTAATTTAATGTATATACTTTGTAATCTTTATGGAAAAATAATTTAAAATAAAAGAATATGTTGAAAAGTTTAAGTGTCCCTATTAAATTTCCAGGCCTTTATTTTACAATTTTTTTAAGAATTTGGCAGAACTGGTCAAATATTTTTATTTTATCAGTTAAACTATTTGAATGCCTTTAATTTAATGTATATACTTTGTAATATTTATGGAAAAATAATTAAAAATAAAAGAATATATTGAAAAGTTTAAGTGTCCCTATTAAATTTCCAGGCCTTTATTTTACAATTTTTTTAAGAATTTGGCAGAACTGGTCAAATATTTTTATTTTATCAGTTAAACTATTTGAATGCCTTTAATTTAATGTATATACTTTGTAATCTTTATGGAAAAATAATTTAAAATAAAAGAATATGTTGAAAAGTTTAAGTGTCCCTATTAAATTTCCAGGCCTTTATTTTACAATTTTTTTAAGAATTTGGCAGAACTGGTCAAATATTTTTATTTTATCAGTTAAACTATTTGAATGCCTTTAATTTAATGTATATACTTTGTAATCTTTATGGAAAAATAATTAAAAATAAAAGAATATATTGAAAAGTTTAAGTGTCCCTATTAAATTTCCAGGCCTTTATTTTAAAATTTTTTTAAGAATTTGGCAGAACTGGTCAAATATTTTTATTTTATCAGTTAAACTATTTGAATTCCTTTAATTTAATGTATATACTTTGTAAGATTTATGGAAAAATAATTAAAAATACAAGAATATATTGAAAAGTTTAAGTGTCCCTATTAAATTTCCAGGCCTTTATTTTACAATTTTTTTAAGAATTTGGCAGAACTGGTCAAATATTTTTATTTTATCAGTTAAACTATTTGAATGCCTTTAATTTAATGTATATACTTTGTAAGATTTATGGAAAAATAATTAAAAATAAAAGAATATATTGGAAAGTTTAAGTGTCCCTATTAAATTTCCAGGCCTTTATTTTACAATTTTTTTAAGAATTTGGCAGAACTGGTCAAATATTTTTATTTTATCAGTTAAACTATTTGAATTCCTTTAATTTAATGTATATACTTTGTAATCTTTATGGAAAAATAATTAAAAATAAAAGAATATATTGAAAAGTTTAAGTGTCCCTATTAAATTTCCAGGCCTTTATTTTACAATTTTTTTAAGAATTTGGCAGAACTGGTCAAATATTTTTATTTTATCAGTTAAACTATTTGAATGCCTTTAATTTAATGTATATACTTTGTAAGATTTATGGAAAAATAATTAAAAATAAAAGAATATATTGAAAAGTTTAAGTGTCCCTATTAAATTTCCAGGCCTTTATTTTACAATTTTTTTAAGAATTTGGCAGAACTGGTCAAATATTTTTATTTTATCAGTTAAACTATTTGAATGCCTTTAATTTAATGTATATACTTTGTAAGATTTATGGAAAAATAATTAAAAATACAAGAATATATTGAAAAGTTTAAGTGTCCCTATTAAATTTCCAGGCCTTTATTTTACAATTTTTTTAAGAATTTGGCAGAACTGGTCAAATATTTTTATTTTATCAGTTAAACTATTTGAATGCCTTTAATTTAATGTATATACTTTGTAAGATTTATGGAAAAATAATTAAAAATAAAAGAATATATTGAAAAGTTTAAGTGTCCCTATTAAATTTCCAGGCCTTTATTTTAAAATTTTTTTAAGAATTTGGCAGAACTGGTCAAATATTTTTATTTTATCAGTTAAACTATTTGAATGCCTTTAATTTAATGTATATACTTTGTAAGATTTATGGAAAAATAATTAAAAATAAAAGAATATATTGAAAAGTTTAAGTGTCCCTATTAAATTTCCAGGCCTTTATTTTACAATTTTTTTAAGAATTTGGCAGAACTGGTCAAATATTTTTATTTTATCAGTTAAACTATTTGAATGCCTTTAATTTAATGTATATACTTTGTAAGATTTATGGAAAAATAATTAAAAATACAAGAATATATTGAAAAGTTTAAGTGTCCCTATTAAATTTCCAGGCCTTTATTTTAAAATTTTTTTAAGAATTTGGCAGAACTGGTCAAATATTTTTATTTTATCAGTTAAACTATTTGAATGCCTTTAATTTAATGTATATACTTTGTAATCTTTATGGAAAAATAATTAAAAATAAAAGAATATATTGAAAAGTTTAAGTGTCCCTATTAAATTTCCAGGCCTTTATTTTAAAATTTTTTTAAGAATTTGGCAGAACTGGTCAAATATTTTTATTTTATCAGTTAAACTATTTGAATGCCTTTAATTTAATGTATATACTTTGTAAGATTTATGGAAAAATAATTAAAAATACAAGAATATATTGAAAAGTTTAAGTGTCCCTATTAAATTTCCAGGCCTTTATTTTACAATTTTTTTAAGAATTTGGCAGAACTGGTCAAATATTTTTATTTTATCAGTTAAACTATTTGAATGCCTTTAATTTAATGTATATACTTTGTAAGATTTATGGAAAAATAATTAAAAATAAGAATATATTGAAAAGTTTAAGTGTCCCTATTAAATTTCCAGGCCTTTATTTTACAATTTTTTTAAGAATTTGGCAGAACTGGTCAAATATTTTTATTTTATCAGTTAAACTATTTGAATGCCTTTAATTTAATGTATATACTTTGTAAGATTTATGGAAAAATAATTAAAAATACAAGAATATATTGAAAAGTTTAAGTGTCCCTATTAAATTTCCAGGCCTTTATTTTACAATTTTTTTAAGAATTTGGCAGAACTGGTCAAATATTTTTATTTTATCAGTTAAACTATTTGAATGCCTTTAATTTAATGTATATACTTTGTAAGATTTATGGAAAAATAATTAAAAATAAAATAATATATTGAAAAGTTTAAGTGTCCCTATTAAATTTCCAGGCCTTTATTTTACAATTTTTTTAAGAATTTGGCAGAACTGGTCAAATATTTTTATTTTATCAGTTAAACTATTTGAATGCCTTTAATTTAATGTATATACTTTGTAAGATTTATGGAAAAATAATTAAAAATAAAAGAATATATTGAAAAGTTTAAGTGTCCCTATTAAATTTCCAGGCCTTTATTTTAAAATTTTTTTAAGAATTTGGCAGAACTGGTCAAATATTTTTATTTTTTCAGTTAAACTATTTGAATGCCTTTAATTTAATGTATATACTTTGTAAGATTTATGGAAAAATAATTAAAAATACAAGAATATATTGAAAAGTTTAAGTGTCCCTATTAAATTTCCAGGCCTTTATTTTACAATTCTTTTAAGAATTTGGCAGAACTGGTCAAATATTTTTATTTTATCAGTTAAACTATTTGAATGCCTTTAATTTAATGTATATACTTTGTAAGATTTATGGAAAAATAATTAAAAATCTAAGAATATATTGAAAAGTTTAAGTGTCCCTATTAAATTTCCAGGCCTTTATTTTACAATTTTTTTAAGAATTTGTCAGAACTGGTCAAATATTTTTATTTTATCAGTTAAACTATTTGAATGCCTTTAATTTAATGTATATACTTTGTAAGATTTATGGAAAAATAATTAAAAATAAAAGAATATATTGAAAAGTTTAAGTGTCCCTATTAAATTTCCAGGCCTTTATTTTACAATTTTTTTAAGAATTTGGCAGAACTGGTCAAATATTTTTATTTTATCAGTTAAACTATTTGAATGCCTTTAATTTAATGTATATACTTTGTAAGATTTATGGAAAAATAATTAAAAATAAAAGAATATATTGAAAAGTTTAAGTGTCCCTATTAAATTTCCAGGCCTTTATTTTACAATTTTTTTAAAAATTTGGCAGAACTGGTCAAATATTTTTATTTTATCAGTTAAACTATTTGAATGCCTTTAATTTAATGTATATACTTTGTAATCTTTATGGAAAAATAATTAAAAATACAAGAATATATTGAAAAGTTTAAGTGTCCCTATTAAATTTCCAGGCCTTTATTTCACAATTTTTTTAAGAATTTGGCAGAACTGGTCAAATATTTTTATTTTATCAGTTAAACTATTTGAATGCCTTTATTTTAATGTATATACTTTGTAAGATTTATGGAAAAATAATTAAAAATAAAAGAATATATTGAAAAGTTTAAGTGTCCCTATTAAATTTCCAGGCCTTTATTTCACAATTTTTTTAAGAATTTGGCAGAACTGGTCAAATATTTTTATTTTATCAGTTAAACTATTTGAATGCCTTTAATTTAATGTATATACTTTGTAAGATTTATGGAAAAATAATTAAAAATAAAAGAATATATTGAAAAGTTTAAGTGTCCCTATTAAATTTCCAGGCCTTTATTTCACAATTTTTTTAAGAATTTGGCAGAACTGGTCAAATATTTTTATTTTATCAGTTAAACTATTTGAATGCCTTTAATTTAATGTATATACTTTGTAAGATTTATGGAAAAATAATTAAAAATAAAAGAATATATTGAAAAGTTTAAGTGTCCCTATTAAATTTCCAGGCCTTTATTTTACAATTTTTTTAAGAATTTGGCAGAACTGGTCAAATATTTTTATTTTATCAGTTAAACTATTTGAATGCCTTTAATTTAATGTATATACTTTGTAAGATTTATGGAAAAATAATTAAAAATACAAGAATATATTGAAAAGTTTAAGTGTCCCTATTAAATTTCCTGGCCTTTATTTTACAATTTTTTTAAGAATTTGGCAGAACTGGTCAAATATTTTTATTTTATCAGTTAAACTATTTGAATGCCTTTAACTTAATGTATATACTTTGTAAGATTTATGGAAAAATAATTAAAAATAAAAGAATATATTGAAAAGTTTAAGTGTCCCTATTAAATTTCCAGGCCTTTATTTTACAATTTTTTTAAGAATTTGGCAGAACTGGTCAAATATTTTTATTTTATCAGTTAAACTATTTGAATGCCTTTAATTTAATGTATATACTTTGTAATCTTTATGGAAAAATAATTAAAAATAAAAGAATATATTGAAAAGTTTAAGTGTCCCTATTAAATTTCCAGGCCTTTATTTTAAAATTTTTTTAAGAATTTGGCAGAACTGGTCAAATATTTTTATTTTATCAGTTAAACTATTTGAATGCCTTTAATTTAATGTATATACTTTGTAAGATTTATGGAAAAATAATTAAAAATAAAAGAATATATTGAAAAGTTTAAGTGTCCCTATTAAATTTCCAGGCCTTTATTTCACAATTTTTTTAAGAATTTGGCAGAACTGGTCAAATATTTTTATTTTATCAGTTAAACTATTTGAATGCCTTTAATTTAATGTATATACTTTGTAATCTTTATGGAAAAATAATTAAAAATATAAGAATATATTGAAAAGTTTAAGTGTCCCTATTATTTTTCCAAGCCTTTATTTTACAATTTTTTTAAGAATTTGGCAGAACTGGTCAAATATTTTTATTTTATCAGTTAAACTATTTGAATACCTTTAATTTAATGTATATACTTTGTAATATTTATGGAAAAATAATTAAAAATACAAGAATATATTGAAAAGTTTAAGTGTCCCTATTAAATTTCCAGGCCCTTATTTTACAATTTTTTTAAGAATTTGGCAGAACTGGTCAAATATTTTTATTTTATCAGTTAAACTATTTGAATGCCTTTAATTTAATGTATATACTTTGTAATCTTTATGGAAAAATAATTAAAAATAAAAGAATATATTGAAAAGTTTAAGTGTCCCTATTAAATTTCCAGGCCTTTATTTTAAAATTTTTTTAAGAATTTGGCAGAACTGGTCAAATATTTTTATTTTATCAGTTAAACTATTTGAATGCCTTTAATTTAATGTATATACTTTGTAAGATTTATGGAAAAATAATTAAAAATAAAAGAATATATTGAAAAGTTTAAGTGTCCCTATTAAATTTCCAGGCCTTTATTTTACAATTTTTTTAAGAATTTGGCAGAACTGGTCAAATATTTTTATTTTATCAGTTAAACTATTTGAATGCCTTTAATTTAATGTATATACTTTGTAATCTTTATGGAAAAATAATTTAAAATAAAAGAATATGTTGAAAAGTTTAAGTGTCCCTATTAAATTTCCAGGCCTTTATTTTACAATTTTTTTAAGAATTTGGCAGAACTGGTCAAATATTTTTATTTTATCAGTTAAACTATTTGAATGCCTTTAATTTAATGTATATACTTTGTAAGATTTATGGAAAAATAATTAAAAATAAAAGAATATATTGAAAAGTTTAAGTGTCCCTATTAAATTTCCAGGCCTTTATTTTACAATTTTTTTAAGAATTTGGCAGAACTGGTCAAATATTTTTATTTTATCAGTTAAACTATTTGAATGCCTTTAATTTAATGTATATACTTTGTAATCTTTATGGAAAAATAATTTAAAATAAAAGAATATATTGAAAAGTTTAAGTGTCCCTATTAAATTTCCAGGCCTTTATTTTACAATTTTTTTAAGAATTTGGCAGAACTGGTCAAATATTTTTATTTTATCAGTTAAACTATTTGAATGCCTTTAATTTAATGTATATACTTTGTAATCTTTATGGAAAAATAATTAAAAATAAAAGAATATATTGAAAAGTTTAAGTGTCCCTATTAAATTTCCAGGCCTTTATTTTAAAATTTTTTTAAGAATTTGGCAGAACTGGTCAAATATTTTTATTTTATCAGTTAAACTATTTGAATTCCTTTAATTTAATGTATATACTTTGTAAGATTTATGGAAAAATAATTAAAAATACAAGAATATATTGAAAAGTTTAAGTGTCCCTATTAAATTTCCAGGCCTTTATTTTACAATTTTTTTAAGAATTTGGCAGAACTGGTCAAATATTTTTATTTTATCAGTTAAACTATTTGAATGCCTTTAATTTAATGTATATACTTTGTAAGATTTATGGAAAAATAATTAAAAATAAAAGAATATATTGGAAAGTTTAAGTGTCCCTATTAAATTTCCAGGCCTTTATTTTACAATTTTTTTAAGAATTTGGCAGAACTGGTCAAATATTTTTATTTTATCAGTTAAACTATTTGAATTCCTTTAATTTAATGTATATACTTTGTAATCTTTATGGAAAAATAATTAAAAATAAAAGAATATATTGAAAAGTTTAAGTGTCCCTATTAAATTTCCAGGCCTTTATTTTACAATTTTTTTAAGAATTTGGCAGAACTGGTCAAATATTTTTATTTTATCAGTTAAACTATTTGAATGCCTTTAATTTAATGTATATACTTTGTAAGATTTATGGAAAAATAATTAAAAATAAAAGAATATATTGAAAAGTTTAAGTGTCCCTATTAAATTTCCAGGCCTTTATTTTACAATTTTTTTAAGAATTTGGCAGAACTGGTCAAATATTTTTATTTTATCAGTTAAACTATTTGAATGCCTTTAATTTAATGTATATACTTTGTAAGATTTATGGAAAAATAATTAAAAATACAAGAATATATTGAAAAGTTTAAGTGTCCCTATTAAATTTCCAGGCCTTTATTTTACAATTTTTTTAAGAATTTGGCAGAACTGGTCAAATATTTTTATTTTATCAGTTAAACTATTTGAATGCCTTTAATTTAATGTATATACTTTGTAAGATTTATGGAAAAATAATTAAAAATAAAAGAATATATTGAAAAGTTTAAGTGTCCCTATTAAATTTCCAGGCCTTTATTTTAAAATTTTTTTAAGAATTTGGCAGAACTGGTCAAATATTTTTATTTTATCAGTTAAACTATTTGAATGCCTTTAATTTAATGTATATACTTTGTAAGATTTATGGAAAAATAATTAAAAATAAAAGAATATATTGAAAAGTTTAAGTGTCCCTATTTAATTTCCAGGCCTTTATTTTACAATTTTTTTAAGAATTTGGCAGAACTGGTCAAATATTTTTATTTTATCAGTTAAACTATTTGAATGCCTTTAATTTAATGTATATACTTTGTAAGATTTATGGAAAAATAATTAAGAATACAAGAATATATTGAAAAGTTTAAGTGTCCCTATTAAATTTCCAGGCCTTTATTTTAAAATTTTTTTAAGAATTTGGCAGAACTGGTCAAATATTTTTATTTTATCAGTTAAACTATTTGAATGCCTTTAATTTAATGTATATACTTTGTAATCTTTATGGAAAAATAATTAAAAATAAAAGAATATATTGAAAAGTTTAAGTGTCCCTATTAAATTTCCAGGCCTTTATTTTAAAATTTTTTTAAGAATTTGGCAGAACTGGTCAAATATTTTTATTTTATCAGTTAAACTATTTGAATGCCTTTAATTTAATGTATATACTTTGTAAGATTTATGGAAAAATAATTAAAAATACAAGAATATATTGAAAAGTTTAAGTGTCCCTATTAAATTTCCAGGCCTTTATTTTACAATTTTTTTAAGAATTTGGCAGAACTGGTCAAATATTTTTATTTTATCAGTTAAACTATTTGAATGCCTTTAATTTAATGTATATACTTTGTAAGATTTATGGAAAAATAATTAAAAATAAGAATATATTGAAAAGTTTAAGTGTCCCTATTAAATTTCCAGGCCTTTATTTTACAATTTTTTTAAGAATTTGGCAGAACTGGTCAAATATTTTTATTTTATCAGTTAAACTATTTGAATGCCTTTAATTTAATGTATATACTTTGTAAGATTTATGGAAAAATAATTAAAAATACAAGAATATATTGAAAAGTTTAAGTGTCCCTATTAAATTCCCAGGCCTTTATTTTACAATTTTTTTAAGAATTTGGCAGAACTGGTCAAATATTTTTATTTTATCAGTTAAACTATTTGAATGCCTTTAATTTAATGTATATACTTTGTAAGATTTATGGAAAAATAATTAAAAATAAAATAATATATTGAAAAGTTTAAGTGTCCCTATTAAATTTCCAGGCCTTTATTTTACAATTTTTTTAAGAATTTGGCAGAACTGGTCAAATATTTTTATTTTATCAGTTAAACTATTTGAATGCCTTTAATTTAATGTATATACTTTGTAAGATTTATGGAAAAATAATTAAAAATAAAAGAATATATTGAAAAGTTTAAGTGTCCCTATTAAATTTCCAGGCCTTTATTTTAAAATTTTTTTAAGAATTTGGCAGAACTGGTCAAATATTTTTATTTTTTCAGTTAAACTATTTGAATGCCTTTAATTTAATGTATATACTTTGTAAGATTTATGGAAAAATAATTAAAAATACAAGAATATATTGAAAAGTTTAAGTGTCCCTATTAAATTTCCAGGCCTTTATTTTACAATTTTTTTAAGAATTTGGCAGAACTGGTCAAATATTTTTATTTTATCAGTTAAACTATTTGAATGCCTTTAATTTAATGTATATACTTTGTAAGATTTATGGAAAAATAATTAAAAATATAAGAATATATTGAAAAGTTTAAGTGTCCCTATTAAATTTCCAGGCCTTTATTTTACAATTTTTTTAAGAATTTGTCAGAACTGGTCAAATATTTTTATTTTATCAGTTAAACTATTTGAATGCCTTTAATTTAATGTATATACTTTGTAAGATTTATGGAAAAATAATTAAAAATAAAAGAATATATTGAAAAGTTTAAGTGTCCCTATTAAATTTCCAGGCCTTTATTTTAAAATTTTTTTAAGAATTTGGCAGAACTGGTCAAATATTTTTATTTTATCAGTTAAACTATTTGAATGCCTTTAATTTAATGTATATACTTTGTAAGATTTATGGAAAAATAATTAAAAATAAAAGAATATATTGAAAAGTTTAAGTGTCCCTATTAAATTTCCAGGCCTTTATTTTAAAATTTTTTTAAGAATTTGGCAGAACTGGTCAAATATTTTTATTTTATCAGTTAAACTATTTGAATGCCTTTAATTTAATGTATATACTTTGTAAGATTTATGGAAAAATAATTAAAAATACAAGAATATATTGAAAAGTTTAAGTGTCCCTATTAAATTTCCAGGCCTTTATTTTACAATTTTTTTAAGAATTTGGCAGAACTGGTCAAATATTTTTATTTTATCAGTTAAACTATTTGAATGCCTTTAATTTAATGTATATACTTTGTAAGATTTATGGAAAAATAATTAAAAATATAAGAATATATTGAAAAGTTTAAGTGTCCCTATTAAATTTCCAGGCCTTTATTTTACAATTTTTTTAAGAATTTGTCAGAACTGGTCAAATATTTTTATTTTATCAGTTAAACTATTTGAATGCCTTTAATTTAATGTATATACTTTGTAAGATTTATGGAAAAATAATTAAAAATAAAAGAATATATTGAAAAGTTTAAGTGTCCCTATTAAATTTCCAGGCCTTTATTTTACAATTTTTTTAAGAATTTGGCAGAACTGGTCAAATATTTTTATTTTATCAGTTAAACTATTTGAATGCCTTTAATTTAATGTATATACTTTGTAAGATTTATGGAAAAATAATTAAAAATAAAAGAATATATTGAAAAGTTTAAGTGTCCCTATTAAATTTCCAGGCCTTTATTTTACAATTTTTTTAAAAATTTGGCAGAACTGGTCAAATATTTTTATTTTATCAGTTAAACTATTTGAATGCCTTTAATTTAATGTATATACTTTGTAATCTTTATGGAAAAATAATTAAAAATACAAGAATATATTGAAAAGTTTAAGTGTCCCTATTAAATTTCCAGGCCTTTATTTCACAATTTTTTTAAGAATTTGGCAGAACTGGTCAAATATTTTTATTTTATCAGTTAAACTATTTGAATGCCTTTATTTTAATGTATATACTTTGTAATCTTTATGGAAAAATAATTAAAAATATAAGAATATATTGAAAAGTTTAAGTGTCCCTATTATTTTTCCAAGCCTTTATTTTACAATTTTTTTAAGAATTTGGCAGAACTGGTCAAATATTTTTATTTTATCAGTTAAACTATTTGAATACCTTTAATTTAATGTATATACTTTGTAAGATTTATGGAAAAATAATTAAAAATAAAAGAATATATTGAAAAGTTTAAGTGTCCCTATTAAATTTCCAGGCCTTTATTTTACAATTTTTTTAAGAATTTGGCAGAACTGGTCAAATATTTTTATTTTATCAGTTAAACTATTTGAATGCCTTTAATTTAATGTATATACTTTGTAAGATTTATGGAAAAATAATTAAAAATAAAAGAATATATTGAAAAGTTTAAGTGTCCCTATTAAATTTCCAGGCCCTTATTTTACAATTTTTTTAAGAATTTGGCAGAACTGGTCAAATATTTTTATTTTATCAGTTAAACTATTTGAATGCCTTTAATTTAATGTATATACTTTGTAAGATTTATGGAAAAATAATTAAAAATAAAAGAATATATTGAAAAGTTTAAGTGTCCCTATTAAATTTCCAGGCCTTTATTTTACAATTTTTTTAAGAATTTGGCAGAACTGGTCAAATATTTTTATTTTATCAGTTAAACTATTTGAATGCCTTTAATTTAATGTATATACTTTGTAATCTTTATGGAAAAATAATTAAAAATAAAAGAATATATTGAAAAGTTTAAGTGTCCCTATTATTTTTCCAAGCCTTTATTTTACAATTTTTTTAAGAATTTGGCAGAACTGGTCAAATATTTTTATTTTATCAGTTAAACTATTTGAATACCTTTAATTTAATGTATATACTTTGTAAGATTTATGGAAAAATAATTAAAAATACAAGAATATATTGAAAAGTTTAAGTGTCCCTATTAAATTTCCAGGCCCTTATTTTACAATTTTTTTAAGAATTTGGCAGAACTGGTCAAATATTTTTATTTTATCAGTTAAACTATTTGAATGCCTTTAATTTAATGTATATACTTTGTAAGATTTATGGAAAAATAATTAAAAATAAAAGAATATATTGAAAAGTTTAAGTGTCCCTATTAAATTTCCAGGCCTTTATTTTACAATTTTTTTAAGAATTTGGCAGAACTGGTCAAATATTTTTATTTTATCAGTTAAACTATTTGAATGCCTTTAATTTAATGTATATACTTTGTAATCTTTATGGAAAAATAATTAAAAATAAAAGAATATATTGAAAAGTTTAAGTGTCCCTATTATTTTTCCAAGCCTTTATTTTACAATTTTTTTAAGAATTTGGCAGAACTGGTCAAATATTTTTATTTTATCAGTTAAACTATTTGAATACCTTTAATTTAATGTATATACTTTGTAATATTTATGGAAAAATAATTAAAAATACAAGAATATATTGAAAAGTTTAAGTGTCCCTATTAAATTTCCAGGCCCTTATTTTACAATTTTTTTAAGAATTTGGCAGAACTGGTCAAATATTTTTATTTTATCAGTTAAACTATTTGAATGCCTTTAATTTAATGTATATACTTTGTAATCTTTATGGAAAAATAATTAAAAATAAAAGAATATATTGAAAAGTTTAAGTGTCCCTATTAAATTTCCAGCCCTTTATTTTAAAATTTTTTTAAGAATTTGGCAGAACTGGTCAAATATTTTTATTTTATCAGTTAAACTATTTGAATGCCTTTAATTTAATGTATATACTTTGTAAGATTTATGGAAAAATAATTAAAAATACAAGAATATATTGAAAAGTTTAAGTGTCCCTATTAAATTTCCAGGCCTTTATTTTACAATTTTTTTAAGAATTTGGCAGAACTGGTCAAATATTTTTATTTTATCAGTTAAACTATTTGAATGCCTTTAATTTAATGTATATACTTTGTAATCTTTATGGAAAAATAATTAAAAATAAAAGAATATATTGAAAAGTTTAAGTGTCCCTATTAAATTTCCAGGCCTTTATTTTAAAATTTTTTTAAGAATTTGGCAGAACTGGTCAAATATTTTTATTTTATCAGTTAAACTATTTGAATGCCTTTAATTTAATGTATATACTTTGTAAGATTTATGGAAAAATAATTAAAAATAAAAGAATATATTGAAAAGTTTAAGTGTCCCTATTAAATTTCCAGGCCTTTATTTTACAATTTTTTTAAGAATTTGGCAGAACTGGTCAAATATTTTTATTTTATCAGTTAAACTATTTGAATGCCTTTAATTTAATGTATATACTTTGTAATCTTTATGGAAAAATAATTAAAAATACAAGAATATATTGAAAACTTTAAGTGTCCCTATTAAATTTCCAGGCCTTTATTTCACAATTTTTTTAAGAATTTGGCAGAACTGGTCAAATATTTTTATTTTATCAGTTAAACTATTTGAATGCCTTTAATTTAATATATATACTTTGTAATCTTTATGGAAAAATAATTAAAAATATAAGAATATATTGAAAAGTTTAAGTGTCCCTATTATTTTTCCAAGCCTTTATTTTACAATTTTTTTAAGAATTTGGCAGAACTGGTCAAATATTTTTATTTTATCAGTTAAACTATTTGAATGCCTTTAATTTAATGTATATACTTTGTAATATTTATGGAAAAATAATTAAAAATACAAGAATATATTGAAAAGTTTAAGTGTCCCTATTAAATTTCCAGGCCCTTATTTTACAATTTTTTTAAGAATTTGGCAGAACTGGTCAAATATTTTTATTTTATCAGTTAAACTATTTGAATGCCTTTAATTTAATGTATATACTTTGTAATCTTTATGGAAAAATAATTAAAAATAAAAGAATATATTGAAAACTTTAAGTGTCCCTATTAAATTTCCAGGCCTTTATTTTAAAATTTTTTTAAGAATTTGGCAGAACTGGTCAAATATTTTTATTTTATCAGTTAAACTATTTGAATGCCTTTAACTTAATGTATATACTTTGTAAGATTTATTAAAAAATAATTAAAAATACAAGAATATATTGAAAAGTTTAAGTGTCCCTATTAAATTTCCAGGTCTTTATTTTACAATTTTTTTAAGAATTTGGCAGAACTGGTCAAATATTTTTATTTTATCAGTTAAACTATTTGAATGCCTTTAATTTAATGTATATACTTTGTAAGATTTATGGAAAAATAATTAAAAATAAAAGAATATATTGAAAAGTTCAAGTGTCCCTATTAAATTTCCAGGCCTTTATTTTACAATTTTTTTAAGAATTTGGCAGAACTGGTCAAATATTTTTATTTTATCAGTTAAACTATTTGAATGCCTTTAATTTAATGTATATACTTTGTAATCTTTATGGAAAAATAATTAAAAATAAAAGAATATATTGAAAAGTTTAAGTGTCCCTATTAAATTTCCAGGCCTTTATTTTAAAATTTTTTTAAGAATTTGGCAGAACTGGTCAAATATTTTTATTTTATCAGTTAAACTATTTGAATGCCTTTAATTTAATGTATATACTTTGTAAGATTTATGGAAAAATAATTAAAAATAAAAGAATATATTGAAAAGTTTAAGTGTCCCTATTAAATTTCCAGGCCTTTATTTTAAAATTTTTTTAAGAATTTGGCAGAACTGGTCAAATATTTTTATTTTATCAGTTAAACTATTTGAATGCCTTTAATTTAATGTATATACTTTGTAAGATTTATGGAAAAATAATTAAAAATACAAGAATATATTGAAAAGTTTAAGTGTCCCTATTAAATTTCCAGGCCTTTATTTTACAATTTTTTTAAGAATTTGGCAGAACTGGTCAAATATTTTTATTTTATCAGTTAAACTATTTGAATGCCTTTAATTTAATGTATATACTTTGTAAGATTTATGGAAAAATAATTAAAAATAAAAGAATATATTGAAAAGTTTAAGTGTCCCTATTAAATTTCCAGGCCTTTATTTTACAATTTTTTTAAGAATTTGGCAGAACTGGTCAAATATTTTTATTTTATCAGTTAAACTATTTGAATGCCTTTAATTTAATGTATATACTTTGTAAGATTTATGGAAAAATAATTAAAAATACAAGAATATATTGAAAAGTTTAAGTGTCCCTATTAAATTTCCAGGCCTTTATTTTACAATTTTTTTAAGAATTTGGCAGAACTGGTCAAATATTTTTATTTTATCAGTTAAACTATTTGAATGCCTTTAATTTAATGTATATACTTTGTAAGATTTATGGAAAAATAATTGAAAATAAAAGAATATATTGAAAAGTTTAAGTGTCCCTATTAAATTTCCAGGCCTTTATTTTACAATTTTTTTAAGAATTTGGCAGAACTGGTCAAATATTTTTATTTTATCAGTTAAACTATTTGAATGCCTTTAATTTAATGTATATACTTTGTAATCTTTATGGAAAAATAATTAAAAATAAAAGAATATATTGAAAAGTTTAAGTGTCCCTGTTAAATTTCCAGGCCTTTATTTTAAAATTTTTTTAAGAATTTGGCAGAACTGGTCAAATATTTTTATTTTATCAGTTAAACTATTTGAATGCCTTTAATTTAATGTATATACTTTGTAAGATTTATGGAAAAATAATTAAAAATACAAGAATATATTGAAAAGTTTAAGTGTCCCTATTAAATTTCCAGGCCTTTATTTTACAATTTTTTTAAGAATTTGGCAGAACTGGTCAAAGATTTTTATTTTATCAGTTAAACTATTTGAATGCCTTTAATTTAATGTATATACTTTGTAAGATTTATGGAAAAATAATTAAAAATACAAGAATATATTGAAAAGTTTAAGTGTCCCTATTAAATTTCCAGGCCTTTATTTTACAATTTTTTTAAGAATTTGGCAGAACAGGTCAAATATTTTTATTTTATCAGTTAAACTATTTGAATGCCTTTAATTTAATGTATATACTTTGTAAGATTTATGGAAAAATAATTAAAAATAAAAGAATATATTGAAAAGTTTAAGTGTCCCTATTAAATTTCCAGGCCTTTATTTTACAATTTTTTTAAGAATTTGGCAGAACTGGTCAAATATTTTTATTTTATCAGTTAAACTATTTGAATGCCTTTAATTTAATGTATATACTTTGTAAGATTTATGGAAAAATAATTAAAAATAAAAGAATATATTGAAAAGTTTAAGTGTCCCTATTAAATTTCCAGGCCTTTATTTTACAATTTTTTTAAGAATTTGGCAGAACTGGTCAAATATTTTTATTTTATCAGTTAAACTATTTGAATACCTTTAATTTACTGTATATACTTTGTAATATTTATGGAAAAATAATTAAAAATACAAGAATATATTGAAAAGTTTAAGTGTCCCTATTATTTTTCCAAGCCTTTATTTTACAATTTTTTTAAGAATTTGGCAGAACTGGTCAAATATTTTTATTTTATCAGTTAAACTATTTGAATACCTTTAATTTACTGTATATACTTTGTAATATTTATGGAAAAATAATTAAAAATACAAGAATATATTGAAAAGTTTAAGTGTCCCTATTAAATTTCCAGGCCTTTATTTTAAAATTTTTTTAAGAATTTGGCAGAACTGGTCAAATATTTTTATTTTATCAGTTAAACTATTTGAATGCCTTTAATTTAATGTATATACTTTGTAAGATTTATGGAAAAATAATTAAAAATAAAAGAATATATTGAAAAGTTTAAGTGTCCCTATTAAATTTCCAGGCCTTTATTTTACAATTTTTTTAAGAATTTGGCAGAACTGGTCAAATATTTTTATTTTATCAGTTAAACTATTTGAATGCCTTTAATTTAATGTATATACTTTGCAATCTTTATGGAAAAATAATTAAAAATACAAGAATATATTGAAAAGTCTAAGTGTCCCCATTAAATTTCCAGGCCTTTATTTCACAATTTTTTGAAGAATTTGGCAGAACTGGTCAAATATTTTTATTTTATCAGTTAAACTATTTGAATGCCTTTAATTTAATGTATATACTTTGTAAGATTTATGGAAAAATAATTAAAAATAAAAGAATATATTGAAAAGTTTAAGTGTCCCTATTAAATTTCCAGGCCTTTATTTTACAATTTTTTTAAGAATTTGGCAGAACTGGTCAAATATTTTTATTTTATCAGTTAAACTATTTGAATGCCTTTAATTTAATGTATATACTTTGTAATCTTTATGGAAAAATAATTAAAAATAAAAGAATATATTGAAAAGTTTAAGTGTCCCTATTAAATTTCCAGGCCTTTATTTTACAATTTTTTTAAGAATTTGGCAGAACTGGTCAAATATTTTTATTTTATCAGTTAAACTATTTGAATGCCTTTAATTTAATGTATATACTTTGTAAGATTTATGGAAAAATAATTAAAAATAAAAGAATATATTGAAAAGTTTAAGTGTCCCTATTAAATTTCCAGGCCTTTATTTTACAATTTTTTTAAGAATTTGGCAGAACTGGTCAAATATTTTTATTTTATCAGTTAAACTATTTGAATGCCTTTAATTTAATGTATATACTTTGTAATCTTTATGGAAAAATAATTAAAAATACAAGAATATATTGAAAAGTCTAAGTGTCCCCATTAAATTTCCAGGCCTTTATTTTAAAATTTTTTTAAGAATTTGGCAGAACTGGTCAAATATTTTTATTTTATCAGTTAAACTATTTGAATGCCTTTAATTTAATGTATATACTTTGTAAGATTTATGGAAAAATAATTAAAAATAAAAGAATATATTGAAAAGTTTAAGTGTCCCTATTAAATTTCCAGGCCTTTATTTTACAATTTTTTTAAGAATTTGACAGAACTGGTCAAATATTTTTATTTTATCAGTTAAACTATTTGAATGCCTTTAATTTAATGTATATACTTTGTAAGATTTATGGAAAAATAATTAAAAATACAAGAATATATTGAAAAGTCTAAGTGTCCCCATTAAATTTCCAGGCCTTTATTTCACAATTTTTTGAAGAATTTGGCAGAACTGGTCAAATATTTTTATTTTATCAGTTAAACTATTTGAATGCCTTTAATTTAATGTATATACTTTGTAATCTTTATGGAAAAATAATTAAAAATATAAGAATATATTGAAAAGTTTAAGTGTCCCTATTATTTTTCCAAGCCTTTATTTTACAATTTTTTTAAGAATTTGGCAGAACTGGTCAAATATTTTTATTTTATCAGTTAAACTATTTGAATACCTTTAATTTAATGTATATACTTTGTAATATTTATGGAAAAATAATTAAAAATACAAGAATATATTGAAAAGTTTAAGTGTCTCTATTAAATTTCCAGGCCCTTATTTTACAATTTTTTTAAGAATTTGGCAGAACTGGTCAAATATTTTTATTTTATCAGTTAAACTATTTGAATACCTTTAATTTAATGTATATACTTTGTAAGATTTATGGAAAAATAATTAAAAATACAAGAATATATTGAAAAGTTTAAGTGTCCCTATTAAATTTCCAGGCTTTTATTTTAAAATTTTTTTAAGAATTTGGCAGAACTGGTCAAATATTTTTATTTTATCAGTTAAACTATTTGAATGCCTTTAATTTAATGTATATACTTTGTAAGATTTATGGAAAAATAATTAAAAATACAAGAATATATTGAAAAGTTTAAGTGTCCCTATTAAATTTCCAGGCGTTTATTTTACAATTTTTTTAAGAATTTGGCAGAACTGGTCAAATATTTTTATTTTATCAGTTAAACTATTTGAATGCCTTTAATTTAATGTATATACTTTGTAAGATTTATGGAAAAATAATTAAAAATAAAAGAATATATTGAAAAGTTTAAGTGTCCCTATTAAATTTCCAGGCCTTTATTTTACAATTTTTTTAAGAATTTGGCAGAACTGGTCAAATATTTTTATTTTATCAGTTAAACTATTTGAATGCCTTTAATTTAATGTATATACTTTGTAATCTTTATGGAAAAATAATTAAAAATAAAAGAATATATTGAAAAGTTTAAGTGTCCATATTAAATTTCCAGGCCTTTATTTTAAAATTTTTTTAAGAATTTGGCAGAACTGGTCAAATATTTTTATTTTATCAGTTAAACTATTTGAATGCCTTTAATTTAATGTATATACTTTGTAAGATTTATGGAAAAATAATTAAAAATACAAGAATATATTGAAAAGTTTAAGTGTCCCTATTATTTTTCCAAGCCTTTATTTTACAATTTTTTTAAGAATTTGGCAGAACTGGTCAAATATTTTTATTTTATCAGTTAAACTATTTGAATGCCTTTAATTTAATGTATATACTTTGTAAGATTTATGGAAAAATAATTAAAAATAAAAGAATATATTGAAAAGTTTAAGTGTCCCTATTAAATTTCCAGGCCTTTATTTTACAATTTTTTTAAGAATTTGGCAGAACTGGTCAAATATTTTTATTTTATCAGTTAAACTATTTGAATACCTTTAATTTACTGTATATACTTTGTAATATTTATGGAAAAATAATTAAAAATACAAGAATATATTGAAAAGTTTAAGTGTCCCTATTATTTTTCCAAGCCTTTATTTTACAATTTTTTTAAGAATTTGGCAGAACTGGTCAAATATTTTTATTTTATCAGTTAAACTATTTGAATACCTTTAATTTACTGTATATACTTTGTAATATTTATGGAAAAATAATTAAAAATACAAGAATATATTGAAAAGTTTAAGTGTCCCTATTAAATTTCCAGGCCTTTATTTTAAAATTTTTTTAAGAATTTGGCAGAACTGGTCAAATATTTTTATTTTATCAGTTAAACTATTTGAATGCCTTTAATTTAATGTATATACTTTGTAAGATTTATGGAAAAATAATTAAAAATACAAGAATATATTGAAAAGTTTAAGTGTCCCTATTAAATTTCCAGGCCTTTATTTTACAATTTTTTTAAGAATTTGGCAGAACTGGTCAAATATTTTTATTTTATCAGTTAAACTATTTGAATACCTTTAATTTACTGTATATACTTTGTAATATTTATGGAAAAATAATTAAAAATACAAGAATATATTGAAAAGTCTAAGTGTCCCCATTAAATTTCCAGGCCTTTATTTCACAATTTTTTGAAGAATTTGGCAGAACTGGTCAAATATTTTTATTTTATCAGTTAAACTATTTGAATGCCTTTAATTTAATGTATATACTTTGTAAGATTTATGGAAAAATAATTAAAAATAAAAGAATATATAGAAAAAAAGTTAAAGTGTCCCTATTAAATTTCCAGGCCTTTATTTTACAATTTTTTTAAGAATTTGGCAGAACTGGTCAAATATTTTTATTTTATCAGTTAAACTATTTGAATGCCTTTAATTTAATGTATATACTTTGTAATCTTTATGGAAAAATAATTAAAAATAAAAGAATATATTGAAAAGTTTAAGTGTCCCTATTAAATTTCCAGGCCTTTATTTTACAATTTTTTTAAGAATTTGGCAGAACTGGTCAAATATTTTTATTTTATCAGTTAAACTATTTGAATGCCTTTAATTTAATGTATATACTTTGTAAGATTTATGGAAAAATAATTAAAAATAAAAGAATATATTGAAAAGTTTAAGTGTCCCTATTAAATTTCCAGGCCTTTATTTTACAATTTTTTTAAGAATTTGGCAGAACTGGTCAAATATTTTTATTTTATCAGTTAAACTATTTGAATGCCTTTAATTTAATGTATATACTTTGTAATCTTTATGGAAAAATAATTAAAAATACAAGAATATATTGAAAAGTCTAAGTGTCCCCATTAAATTTCCAGGCCTTTATTTTAAAATTTTTTTAAGAATTTGGCAGAACTGGTCAAATATTTTTATTTTATCAGTTAAACTATTTGAATGCCTTTAATTTAATGTATATACTTTGTAAGATTTATGGAAAAATAATTAAAAATAAAAGAATATATTGAAAAGTTTAAGTGTCCCTATTAAATTTCCAGGCCTTTATTTTACAATTTTTTTAAGAATTTGACAGAACTGGTCAAATATTTTTATTTTATCAGTTAAACTATTTGAATGCCTTTAATTTAATGTATATACTTTGTAATATTTATGGAAAAATAATTAAAAATACAAGAATATATTGAAAAGTTTAAGTGTCCCTATTATTTTTCCAAGCCTTTATTTTACAATTTTTTTAAGAATTTGGCAGAACTGGTCAAATATTTTTATTTTATCAGTTAAACTATTTGAATGCCTTTAATTTAATGTATATACTTTGTAATCTTTATGGAAAAATAATTAAAAATAAAAGAATATATTGAAAAGTTTAAGTGTCCCTATTAAATTTCCAGGCCCTTATTTTACAATTTTTTTAAGAATTTGGCAGAACTGGTCAAATATTTTTATTTTATCAGTTAAACTATTTGAATGCCTTTAATTTAATGTATATACTTTGTAATCTTTATGGAAAAATAATTAAAAATAAAAGAATATATTGAAAAGTTTAAGTGTCCCTATTAAATTTCCAGGCCTTTATTTTACAATTTTTTTAAGAATTTGGCAGAACTGGTCAAATATTTTTATTTTATCAGTTAAACTATTTGAATGCCTTTAATTTAATGTATATACTTTGTAAGATTTATGGAAAAATAATTAAAAATAAAAGAATATATTGAAAAGTTTAAGTGTCCCTATTAAATTTCCAGGCCTTTATTTTACAATTTTTTTAAGAATTTGGCAGAACTGGTCAAATATTTTTATTTTATCAGTTAAACTATTTGAATGCCTTTAATTTAATGTATATACTTTGTAATCTTTATGGAAAAATAATTAAAAATAAAAGAATATATTGAAAAGTTTAAGTGTCCCTATTAAATTTCCAGGCCTTTATTTTAAAATTTTTTTAAGAATTTGGCAGAACTGGTCAAATATTTTTATTTTATCAGTTAAACTATTTGAATGCCTTTAATTTAATGTATATACTTTGTAAGATTTATGGAAAAATAATTAAAAATAAAAGAATATATTGAAAAGTTTAAGTGTCCCTATTAAATTTCCAGGCCTTTATTTTACAATATTTTTAAGAATTTGGCAGAACTGGTCAAATATTTTTATTTTATCAGTTAAACTATTTGAATGCCTTTAATTTAATGTATATACTTTGTAAGATTTATGGAAAAATAATTAAAAATAAAAGAATATATTGAAAAGTTTAAGTGTCCCTATTAAATTTCCAGGCCTTTATTTTACAATTTTTTTAAGAATTTGGCAGAACTGGTCAAATATTTTTATTTTATCAGTTAAACTATTTGAATGCCTTTAATTTAATGTATATACTTTGTAATCTTTATGGAAAAATAATTAAAAATAAAAGAATATATTGAAAAGTTTAAGTGTCCCTATTAAATTTCCAGGCCTTTATTTTAAAATTTTTTTAAGAATTTGGCAGAACTGGTCAAATATTTTTATTTTATCAGTTAAACTATTTGAATGCCTTTAATTTAATGTATATACTTTGTAAGATTTATGGAAAAATAATTAAAAATAAAAGAATATATTGAAAAGTTTAAGTGTCCCTATTAAATTTCCAGGCCTTTATTTTAAAATTTTTTTAAGAATTTGGCAGAACTGGTCAAATATTTTTATTTTATCAGTTAAACTATTTGAATGCCTTTAATTTAATGTATATACTTTGTAAGATTTATGGAAAAATAATTAAAAATACAAGAATATATTGAAAAGTTTAAGTGTCCCTATTAAATTTCCAGGCCTTTATTTTAAAATTTTTTGAAGAATTTGGCAGAACTGGTCAAATATTTTTATTTTATCAGTTAAACTATTTGAATGCCTTTAATTTAATGTATATACTTTGTAAGATTTATGGAAAAATAATTAAAAATAAAAGAATATATTGAAAAGTTTAAGTGTCCCTATTAAATTTCCAGGCCTTTATTTTACAATTTTTTTAAGAATTTGGCAGAACTGGTCAAATATTTTTATTTTATCAGTTAAACTATTTGAATGCCTTTAATTTAATGTATATACTTTGTAATCTTTATGGAAAAATAATTAAAAATATAAGAATATATTGAAAAGTTTAAGTGTCCCTATTATTTTTCCAAGAATTTATTTTAAAATTTTTTTAAGAATTTGGCAGAACTGGTCAAATATTTTTATTTTATCAGTTAAACTATTTGAATACCTTTAATTTAATGTATATACTTTGTAATCTTTATGGAAAAATAATTAAAAATAAAAGAATATATTGAAAAGTTTAAGTGTCCCTATTAAATTTCCAGGCCTTTATTTTACAATTTTTTTAAGAATTTGGCAGAACTGGTCAAATATTTTTATTTTATCAGTTAAACTATTTGAATGCCTTTAATTTAATGTATATACTTTGTAATCTTTATGGAAAAATAATTAAAAATATAAGAATATATTGAAAAGTTTAAGTGTCCCTATTATTTTTCCAAGAATTTATTTTAAAATTTTTTTAAGAATTTGGCAGAACTGGTCAAATATTTTTATTTTATCAGTTAAACTATTTGAATACCTTTAATTTAATGTATATACTTTGTAATCTTTATGGAAAAATAATTAAAAATACAAGAATATATTGAAAAGTTTAAGTGTCCCTATTAAATTTCCAGGCCTTTATTTTAAAATTTTTTGAAGAATTTGGCAGAACTGGTCAAATATTTTTATTTTATCAGTTAAACTATTTGAATGCCTTTAATTTAATGTATATACTTTGTAAGATTTATGGAAAAATAATTAAAAATAAAAGAATATATTGAAAAGTTTAAGTGTCCCTATTAAATTTCCAGGCCTTTATTTTACAATTTTTTTAAGAATTTGGCAGAACTGGTCAAATATTTTTATTTTATCAGTTAAACTATTTGAATGCCTTTAATTTAATGTATATACTTTGTAATCTTTATGGAAAAATAATTAAAAATATAAGAATATATTGAAAAGTTTAAGTGTCCCTATTATTTTTCCAAGAATTTATTTTAAAATTTTTTTAAGAATTTGGCAGAACTGGTCAAATATTTTTATTTTATCAGTTAAACTATTTGAATACCTTTAATTTAATGTATATACTTTGTAATATTTATGGAAAAATAATTAAAAATAAAAGAATATATTGAAAAGTTTAAGTGTCCCTATTAAATTTCCAGGCCTTTATTTTACAATTTTTTTAAGAATTTGGCAGAACTGGTCAAATATTTTTATTTTATCAGTTAAACTATTTGAATGCCTTTAATTTAATGTATATACTTTGTAATCTTTATGGAAAAATAATTAAAAATAAAAGAATATATTGAAAAGTTTAAGTGTCCCTATCAAATTTCCAGGCCTTTATTTTAAAATTTTTTTAAGAATTTGGCAGAACTGGTCAAATATTTTTATTTTATCAGTTAAACTATTTGAATGCCTTTAATTTAATGTATATACTTTGTAATATTTATGGAAAAATAATTAAAAATACAAGAATATATTGAAAAGTTTAAGTGTCCCTATTATTTTTCCAAGCCTTTATTTTACAATTTTTTTAAGAATTTGGCAGAACTGGTCAAATATTTTTATTTTATCAGTTAAACTATTTGAATACCTTTAATTTAATGTATATACTTTGTAATCTTTATGGAAAAATAATTAAAAATAAAAGAATATATTGAAAAGTTTAAGTGTCCCTATTAAATTTCCAGGCCCTTATTTTACAATTTTTTTAAGAATTTGGCAGAACTGGTCAAATATTTTTATTTTATCAGTTAAACTATTTGAATGCCTTTAATTTAATGTATATACTTTGTAATCTTTATGGAAAAATAATTAAAAATAAAAGAATATATTGAAAAGTTTAAGTGTCCCTATTAAATTTCCAGGCCTTTATTTTACAATTTTTTTAAGAATTTGGCAGAACTGGTCAAATATTTTTATTTTATCAGTTAAACTATTTGAATGCCTTTAATTTAATGTATATACTTTGTAAGATTTATGGAAAAATAATTAAAAATAAAAAAATATATTGAAAAGTTTAAGTGTCCCTATTAAATTTCCAGGCCTTTATTTTACAATTTTTTTAAGAATTTGGCAGAACTGGTCAAATATTTTTATTTTATCAGTTAAACTATTTGAATGCCTTTAATTTAATGTATATACTTTGTAATCTTTATGGAAAAATAATTAAAAATAAAAGAATATATTGAAAAGTTTAAGTGTCCCTATTAAATTTCCAGGCCTTTATTTTAAAATTTTTTTAAGAATTTGGCAGAACTGGTCAAATATTTTTATTTTATCAGTTAAACTATTTGAATGCCTTTAATTTAATGTATATACTTTGTAAGATTTATGGAAAAATAATTAAAAATACAAGAATATATTGAAAAGTTTAAGTGTCCCTATTAAATTTCCAGGCCTTTATTTTACAATTTTTTTAAGAATTTGGCAGAACTGGTCAAATATTTTTATTTTATCAGTTAAACTATTTGAATGCCTTTAATTTAATGTATATACTTTGTAATCTTTATGGAAAAATAATTAAAAATAAAAGAATATATTGAAAAGTTTAAGTGTCCCTATTAAATTTCCAGGCCTTTATTTTACAATTTTTTTAAGAATTTGGCAGAACTGGTCAAATATTTTTATTTTATCAGTTAAACTATTTGAATGCCTTTAATTTAATGTATATACTTTGTAAGATTTATGGAAAAATAATTAAAAATAAAAGAATATATTGAAAAGTTTAAGTGTCCCTATTAAATTTCCAGGCCTTTATTTTACAATTTTTTTAAGAATTTGGCAGAACTGGTCAAATATTTTTATTTTATCAGTTAAACTATTTGAATGCCTTTAATTTAATGTATATACTTTGTAATCTTTATGGAAAAATAATTAAAAATAAAAGAATATATTGAAAAGTTTAAGTGTCCCTATTAAATTTCCAGGCCTTTATTTTAAAATTTTTTTAAGAATTTGGCAGAACTGGTCAAATATTTTTATTTTATCAGTTAAACTATTTGAATGCCTTTAATTTAATGTATATACTTTGTAAGATTTATGGAAAAATAATTAAAAATACAAGAATATATTGAAAAGTTTAAGTGTCCCTATTAAATTTCCAGGCCTTTATTTTAAAATTTTTTGAAGAATTTGGCAGAACTGGTCAAATATTTTTATTTTATCAGTTAAACTATTTGAATGCCTTTAATTTAATGTATATACTTTGTAAGATTTATGGAAAAATAATTAAAAATAAAAGAATATATTGAAAAGTTTAAGTGTCCCTATTAAATTTCCAGGCCTTTATTTTACAATTTTTTTAAGAATTTGGCAGAACTGGTCAAATATTTTTATTTTATCAGTTAAACTATTTGAATGCCTTTAATTTAATGTATATACTTTGTAATCTTTATGGAAAAATAATTAAAAATATAAGAATATATTGAAAAGTTTAAGTGTCCCTATTATTTTTCCAAGAATTTATTTTAAAATTTTTTTAAGAATTTGGCAGAACTGGTCAAATATTTTTATTTTATCAGTTAAACTATTTGAATACCTTTAATTTAATGTATATACTTTGTAATATTTATGGAAAAATAATTAAAAATAAAAGAATATATTGAAAAGTTTAAGTGTCCCTATTAAATTTCCAGGCCTTTATTTTACAATTTTTTTAAGAATTTGGCAGAACTGGTCAAATATTTTTATTTTATCAGTTAAACTATTTGAATGCCTTTAATTTAATGTATATACTTTGTAATCTTTATGGAAAAATAATTAAAAATAAAAGAATATATTGAAAAGTTTAAGTGTCCCTATTAAATTTCCAGGCCTTTATTTTAAAATTTTTTTAAGAATTTGGCAGAACTGGTCAAATATTTTTATTTTATCAGTTAAACTATTTGAATGCCTTTAATTTAATGTATATACTTTGTAATATTTATGGAAAAATAATTAAAAATACAAGAATATATTGAAAAGTTTAAGTGTCCCTATTATTTTTCCAAGCCTTTATTTTACAATTTTTTTAAGAATTTGGCAGAACTGGTCAAATATTTTTATTTTATCAGTTAAACTATTTGAATACCTTTAATTTAATGTATATACTTTGTAATCTTTATGGAAAAATAATTAAAAATAAAAGAATATATTGAAAAGTTTAAGTGTCCCTATTAAATTTCCAGGCCCTTATTTTACAATTTTTTTAAGAATTTGGCAGAACTGGTCAAATATTTTTATTTTATCAGTTAAACTATTTGAATGCCTTTAATTTAATGTATATACTTTGTAAAATTTATGGAAAAATAATTAAAAATAAAAGAATATATTGAAAAGTTTAAGTGTCCCTATTAAATTTCCAGGCCTTTATTTTACAATTTTTTTAAGAATTTGGCAGAACTGGTCAAATATTTTTATTTTATCAGTTAAACTATTTGAATGCCTTTAATTTAATGTATATACTTTGTAATCTTTATGGAAAAATAATTAAAAATAAAAGAATATGTTGAAAAGTTTAAGTGTCCCTATTAAATTTCCAGGCCTTTATTTTACAATTTTTTTAAGAATTTGGCAGAACTGGTCAAATATTTTTATTTTATCAGTTAAACTATTTGAATGCCTTTAATTTAATGTATATACTTTGTAATCTTTATGGAAAAATAATTAAAAATATAAGAATATATTGAAAAGTTTAAGTGTCCCTATTATTTTTCCAAGCCTTTATTTTACAATTTTTTTAAGAATTTGGCAGAACTGGTCAAATATTTTTATTTTATCAGTTAAACTATTTGAATGCCTTTAATTTAATGTATATACTTTGTAATCTTTATGGAAAAATAATTAAAAATAAAAGAATATGTTGAAAAGTTTAAGTGTCCCTATTAAATTTCCAGGCCTTTATTTTAAAATTTTTTTAAGAATTTGGCAGAACTGGTCAAATATTTTTATTTTATCAGTTAAACTATTTGAATGCCTTTAATTTAATGTATATACTTTGTAAGATTTATGGAAAAATAATTAAAAATAAAAGAATATATTGAAAAGTTTAAGTGTCCCTATTAAATTTCCAGGCCTTTATTTTACAATTTTTTTAAGAATTTGGCAGAACTGGTAAAATATTTTTATTTTATCAGTTAAACTATTTGAATGCCTTTAATTTAATGTATATACTTTGTAAGATTTATGGAAAAATAATTAAAAATAAAAGTGTCCCTATTAAATTTCCAGGCCTTTATTTTAAAATTTTTTTAAGAATTTGGCAGAACTGGTCAAATATTTTTATTTTATCAGTTAAACTATTTGAATGTCTTTAATTTAATGTATATACTTTGTAAGATTTATGGAAAAATAATTAAAAATAAAAGAATATATTGAAAAGTTTAAGTGTCCCTATTAAATTTCCAGGCCTTTATTTTACAATTTTTTTAAGAATTTGGCAGAACTGGTAAAATATTTTTATTTTATCAGTTAAACTATTTGAATGCCTTTAATTTAATGTATATACTTTGTAAGATTTATGGAAAAATAATTAAAAATAAAAGAATATATTGAAAAGTTTAAGTGTCCCTATTAAATTTCCAGGCCTTTATTTTAAAATTTTTTTAAGAATTTGGCAGAACTGGTCAAATATTTTTATTTTATCAGTTAAACTATTTGAATGCCTTTAATTTAATGTATATACTTTGTAATCTTTATGGAAAAATAATTAAAAATACAAGAATATATTGAAAAGTTTAAGTGTCCCTATTAAATTTCCAGGCCTTTATTTCACAATTTTTTTAAGAATTTGGAAGAACTGGTCAAATATTTTTATTTTATCAGTTAAACTATTTGAATGCCTTTAATTTAATGTATATACTTTGTAAGATTTATGGAAAAATAATTAAAAATACAAGAATATATTGAAAAGTTTAAGTGTCCCTATTAAATTTCCAGGCCTTTATTTTAAAATTTTTTGAAGAATTTGGCAGAACTGGTCAAATATTTTTATTTTATCAGTTAAACTATTTGAATGCCTTTAATTTAATGTATATACTTTGTAAGATTTATGGAAAAATAATTAAAAATAAAAGAATATATTGAAAAGTTTAAGTGTGCCTATTAAATTTCCAGGCCTTTATTTTACAATTTTTTTAAGAATTTGGCAGAACTGGTCAAATATTTTTATTTTATCAGTTAAACTATTTGAATGCCTTTAATTTAATGTATATACTTTGTAATCTTTATGGAAAAATAATTAAAAATATAAGAATATATTGAAAAGTTTAAGTGTCCCTATTATTTTTCCAAGAATTTATTTTAAAATTTTTTTAAGAATTTGGCAGAACTGGTCAAATATTTTTATTTTATCAGTTAAACTATTTGAATACCTTTAATTTAATGTATATACTTTGTAATATTTATGGAAAAATAATTAAAAATAAAAGAATATATTGAAAAGTTTAAGTGTCCCTATTAAATTTCCAAGCCTTTATTTTACAATTTTTTTAAGAATTTGGCAGAACTGGTCAAATATTTTTATTTTATCAGTTAAACTATTTGAATGCCTTTAATTTAATGTATATACTTTGTAATATTTATGGAAAAATAATTAAAAATAAAAGAATATATTGAAAAGTTTAAGTGTCCCTATTAAATTTCCAGGCCTTTATTTTACAATTTTTTTAAGAATTTGGCAGAACTGGTCAAATATTTTTATTTTATCAGTTAAACTATTTGAATGCCTTTAATTTAATGTATATACTTTGTAATCTTTATGGAAAAATAATTAAAAATAAAAGAATATATTGAAAAGTTTAAGTGTCCCTATTAAATTTCCAGGCCTTTATTTTAAAATTTTTTTAAGAATTTGGCAGAACTGGTCAAATATTTTTATTTTATCAGTTAAACTATTTGAATGCCTTTAATTTAATGTATATACTTTGTAATATTTATGGAAAAATAATTAAAAATACAAGAATATATTGAAAAGTTTAAGTGTCCCTATTATTTTTCCAAGCCTTTGTTTTACAATTTTTTTAAGAATTTGGCAGAACTGGTCAAATATTTTTATTTTATCAGTTAAACTATTTGAATGCCTTTAATTTAATGTATATACTTTGTAATCTTTATGGAAAAATAATTAAAAATAAAAGAATATATTGAAAAGTTTAAGTGTCCCTATTAAATTTCCAGGCCCTTATTTTACAATTTTTTTAAGAATTTGGCAGAACTGGTCAAATATTTTTATTTTATCAGTTAAACTATTTGAATGCCTTTAATTTAATGTATATACTTTGTAATCTTTATGGAAAAATAATTAAAAATAAAAGAATATATTGAAAAGTTTAAGTGTCCCTATTAAATTTCCAGGCCTTTATTTTACAATTTTTTTTAAGAATTTGGCAGAACTGGTCAAATATTTTTATTTTATCAGTTAAACTATTTGAATGCCTTTAATTTAATGTATATACTTTGTAAGATTTATGGAAAAATAATTAAAAATAAAAGAATATATTGAAAAGTTTAAGTGTCCCTATTAAATTTCCAGGCCTTTATTTTAAATTTTTTTTAAGAATTTGGCAGAACTGGTCAAATATTTTTATTTTATCAGTTAAACTATTTGAATACCTTTAATTTAATGTATATACTTTGTAATCTTTATGGAAAAATAATTAAAAATATAAGAATATATTGAAAAGTTTAAGTGTCCCTATTAAATTTCCAGGCCTTTATTTCACAATTTTTTTAAGAATTTGGCAGAACTGGTCAAATATTTTTATTTTATCAGTTAAACTATTTGAATGTCTTTAATTGAATGTATATACTTTGTAATCTTTAAGGAAAAATAATTAAAAATAAAAGAATATATTGAAAAGTTTAAGTGTCCCTATTAAATTTCCAGGCCTGTATTTTACAATTTTTTAAAGAATTTGGCAGAACTGGTCAAATATTTTTATTTTATCAGTTAAACTATTTGAATGCCTTTAATTGAATGTATATACTTTGTAATCTTTATGGAAAAATAATTAAAAATATAAGAATATATTGAAAAGTTTAAGTGTCCCTATTAAATTTCCAGGCCCTTATTTCACAATTTTTTTAAGAATTTGGCAGAACTGGTCAAATATTTTTATTTTATCAGTTAAACTATTTGAATACCTTTAATTTAATGTATATACTTTGTAATATTTATGGAAAAATAATTAAAAATATAAGAATATATTGAAAAGTTTAAGTGTCCCTATTAAATTTCCAGGCCTTTATTTTACATTTTTTTTAAGAATTTGGCAGAACTGGTCAAATATTTTTATTTTATCAGTTAAACTATTTGAATGCCTTTAATTGAATGTATATACTTTGTAATCTTTATGGAAAAATAATTAAAAATATAAGAATATATTGAAAAGTTTAAGTGTCCCTATTAAATTTCCAGGCCCTTATTTCACAATTTTTTTAAGAATTTGGCAGAACTGGTCAAATATTTTTATTTTATCAGTTAAACTATTTGAATGCCTTTAATTGAATGTATATACTTTGTAATATTTATGGAAAAATAATTAAAAATAAAAGAATATATTGAAAAGTTTAAGTGTCCCTATTAAATTTCCAGGCCCTTATTTCACAATTTTTTTAAGAATTTGGCAGAACTGGTCAAATATTTTTATTTTATCAGTTAAACTATTTGAATGCCTTTAATTTAATGTATATACTTTGTAAGACTTAAGGAAAAATAATTAAAAATACAAGAATATATTGAAAAGTTTAAGTGTCCCTATTAAATTTCCAAGCCTTTATTTTACAATTTTTTTAAGAATTTGGCAGAACTGGTCAAATATTTTTATTTTATCAGTTAAACTATTTGAATGCCTTTAATTTAATGTATATACTTTGTAATCTTTATGGAAAAATAATTAAAAATACAAGAATATATTGAAAAGTTTAAGTGTCCCTATTAAATTTCCAAGCCTTTATTTTACAATTTTTTTAAGAATTTGGCAGAACTGGTCAAATATTTTTATTTTATCAGTTAAACTATTTGAATGCCTTTAATTTAATGTATATACTTTGTAATCTTTATGGAAAAATAATTAAAAATACAAGAATATATTGAAAAGTTTAAGTGTTCCTATTAAATTTCCAGGCCTTAATTTTACAATTTTTTTAAGAATTTGGCAGAACTGGTCAAATATTTTTATTTTATCAGTTAAACTATTTGAATGCCTTTAATTTAATGTATATACTTTGTAATCGTTATGGAAAAATAATTAAAAATATAAGAATATATTGAAAAGTTTAAGTGTCCCTATTAAATTTCCAGGCCTTTATTTCACAATTTTTTTAAGAATTTGGCAGAACTGGTCAAATATTTTTATTTTATCAGTTAAACTATTTGAATGCCTTTAATTTAATGTATATACTTTGTAATCTTTATGGAAAAATAATTAAAAATATAAGAATATATTGAAAAGTTTAAGTGTCCCTATTAAATTTCCAGGCCTTTATTTCACAATTTTTTTAAGAATTTGGCAGAACTGGTCAAATATTTTTATTTTATCAGTTAAACTATTTGAATACCTTTAATTTAATGTATATACTTTGTAATATTTATGGAAAAATAATTAAAAATATAAGAATATATTGAAAAGTTTAAGTGTCCCTATTAAATTTCCAGGCCTTTATTTTACATTTTTTTTAAGAATTTGGCAGAACTGGTCAATTATTTTTATTTTATCAGTTAAACTATTTGAATGCCTTTAATTTAATGTATATACTTTGTAATCTTTATGGAAAAATAATTAAAAATATAAGAATATATTGAAAAGTTTAAGTGTCCCTATTAAATTTCCAGGCCTTTATTTCACAATTTTTTTTAAGAATTTGGCAGAACTGGTCAAATATTTTTATTTTATCAGTTAAACTATTTGAATGCCTTTAATTTAATGTATATACTTTGTAATCTTTATGGAAAAATAATTAAAAATACAAGAATATATTGAAAAGTTTAAGTGTTCCTATTAAATTTCCAGGCCTTAATTTTACAATTTTTTTAAGAATTTGGCAGAACTGGTCAAATATTTTTATTTTATCAGTTAAACTATTTGAATGCCTTTAATTTAATGTATATACTTTGTAATCGTTATGGAAAAATAATTAAAAATATAAGAATATATTGAAAAGTTTAAGTGTCCCTATTATTTTTCCAGGCCTTTATTTTAAATTTTTTTTAAGAATTTGGCAGAACTGGTCAAATATTTTTATTTTATCAGTTAAACTATTTGAATGCCTTTAATTTAATGTATATACTTTGTAATCTTTATGGAAAAATAATTAAAAATACAAGAATATATTGAAAAGTTTAAGTGTCCCTATTAAATTTCCAGGCCTTTATTTCACAATTTTTTTAAGAATTTGGCAGAACTGGTCAAATATTTTTATTTTATCAGTTAAACTATTTGAATGCCTTTAATTTAATGTATATACTTTGTAATCTTTATGGAAAAATAATTAAAAATATAAGAATATATTGAAAAGTTTAAGTGTCCCTATTATTTTTCCAGGCCTTTATTTTACAATTTTTTTAAGAATTTGGCAGAACTGGTCAAATATTTTTATTTTATCAGTTAAACTATTTGAATACCTTTAATTTAATGTATATACTTTGTAATATTTATGGAAAAATAATTAAAAATATAAGAATATATTGAAAAGTTTAAGTGTCCCTATTAAATTTCCAGGCCTTTATTTTACATTTTTTTTAAGAATTTGGCAGAACTGGTCAAATATTTTTATTTTATCAGTTAAACTATTTGAATGCCTTTAATTTAATGTATATACTTTGTAATCTTTATGGAAAAATAATTAAAAATATAAGAATATATTGAAAAGTTTAAGTGTCCCTATTAAATTTCCAGGCCTTTATTTCACAATTTTTTTAAGAATTTGGCAGAACTGGTCAAATATTTTTATTTTATCAGTTAAACTATTTGAATGTCTTTAATTGAATGTATATACTTTGTAATCTTTAAGGAAAAATAATTAAAAATAAAAGAATATATTGAAAAGTTTAAGTGTCCCTATTAAATTTCCAGGCCTGTATTTTACAATTTTTTTAAGAATTTGGCAGAACTGGTCAAATATTTTTATTTTATCAGTTAAACTATTTGAATGCCTTTAATTTAATGTATATACTTTGTAATCTTTATGGAAAAATAATTAAAAATATAAGAATATATTGAAAAGTTTAAGTGTCCCTATTAAATTTCCAGGCCTTTATTTTACATTTTTTTTAAGAATTTGGCAGAACTGGTCAAATATTTTTATTTTATCAGTTAAACTATTTGAATGCCTTTAATTGAATGTATATACTTTGTAATCTTTAAGGAAAAATAATTAAAAATAAAAGAATATATTGAAAAGTTTAAGTGTCCCTATTAAATTTCCAGGCCTTTATTTTACAATTTTTTTAAGAATTTGGCAGAACTGGTCAAATATTTTTATTTTATCAGTTAAACTATTTGAATGCCTTTAATTTAATGTATATACTTTGTAATATTTATGGAAAAATAATTAAAAATATAAGAATATATTGAAAAGTTTAAGTGTCCCTATTAAATTTCCAGGCCTTTATTTTACATTTTTTTTAAGAATTTGGCAGAACTGGTCAAATATTTTTATTTTATCAGTTAAACTATTTGAATGTCTTTAATTGAATGTATATACTTTGTAATCTTTAAGGAAAAATAATTAAAAATAAAAGAATATATTGAAAAGTTTAAGTGTCCCTATTAAATTTCCAGGCCTTTATTTTACAATTTTTTTAAGAATTTGGCAGAACTGGTCAAATATTTTTATTTTATCAGTTAAACTATTTGAATGCCTTTAATTTAATGTATATACTTTGTAAGATTTATGGAAAAATAATTAAAAATAAAAGAATATATTGAAAAGTTTAAGTGTCCCTATTAAATTTCCAGGCCTTTATTTTACAATTTTTTTAAGAATTTGGCAGAACTGGTCAAATATTTTTATTTTATCAGTTAAACTATTTGAATGCCTTTAATTTAATGTATATACTTTGTAAGATTTATGGAAAAATAATTAAAAATACAAGAATATATTGAAAAGTTTAAGTGTCCCTATTAAATTTCCAAGCCTTTATTTTAAAATTTTTTTAAGAATTTGGCAGAACTGGTCAAATATTTTTATTTTATCAGTTAAACTATTTGAATGCCTTTAATTTAATGTATATACTTTGTAATCTTTATGGAAAAATAATTAAAAATATAAGAATATATTGAAAAGTTTAAGTGTCCCTATTAAATTTCCAGGCCTTTATTTTACAATTTTTTTAAGAATTTGGCAGAACTGGTCAAATATTTTTATTTTATCAGTTAAGCTATTTGAATACCTTTAATTTAATGTATATACTTTGTAATATTTATGGAAAAATAATTAAAAATACAAGAATATATTGAAAAATTTAAGTGTCCCTATTATTTTTCCAGGCCTTTATTTTACATTTTTTTTAAAAATTTGGCAGAGCTATTGAAATATTTTTATTTTATTAGTTAAACTATTTGAATACCTTTAATTTAGTGTATATATTTTGTAATATTTATGGAAAAATAATTAAAAATATAAGAATATATTGAAAAATTTAAGTGTCCCTATTATTTTTGCAGGCCTTTATTTTACTTTTTTTTTAAGAATTTGGCAGAGAAAAATAATTAAAAATATAAGAATATATTGAAAAATTTAAGTGTCCCTATTATTTTTCCAGGCCTTTATTTTACATTTTTTTTAAGAATTTGGCAGAGCTATTAAAATATTTTTATTTTATTAGTTAAACTATTTGAATACCTTTCATTTAGTGTATATATTTTGTAATATTTATGGAAAAATAATTAAAAATATAAGAATATATGGAAAAATTTAAGTGTCCCTATTATTTTTCCAGGCCTTTATTTTACTTTTTTTTAAGAATTTGGCAGAGCTATTGAAATATTTTTATTTTATTAGTTAAACCATTTGAATACCTTTAATTTAGTGTAAATATATTGTAATATTTATGGAAAAATAATTAAAAATATAAGAATATATTGAAAAATTTAAGTGTCCCTATTATTTTTCCAGGCCTTTATTTTACATTTTTTTTAAGAATTTGGCAGAGCTATTGAAATATTTTTATTTTATCAGTTAAACTATTTGAATGCCTTTAATTTAATGTATATACTTTGTAAGATTTATGGAAAAATAATTAAAAATACAAGAATATATTGAAATGTTTAAGTGTCCCTATTAAATTTCCAGGCCTTTATTTTACAATTTTTTTAAGAATTTGGCAGAACTGGTCAAATATTTTTATTTTATCAGTTAAACTATTTGAATGCCTTTAATTTAATGTATATACTTTGTAATATTTATGGAAAAATAATTAAAAATACAAGAATATATTGAAATGTTTAAGTGTCCCTATTAAATTTCCAGGCCTTTATTTTACAATTTTTTTTAAGAATTTGGCAGAACTGGTCAAATATTTTTATTTTATCAGTTAAACTATTTGAATGCCTTTAATTTAATGTATTTACTTTGTAATATTTATGGAAAAATAATTAAAAAATAAAAGAATATATTGAAAAGTTTAAGTGTCCCTATTATTTTTCCAGGCCTTTATTTTAATTTTTTGGCAGAGCTAGTCAAATATTTTTATTTTATTAGTTAAACTATTTGAATACCTTTAATTTAGTGTATATATTTTGTAATATTTATGGAAAAATAATTAAAAATATAAGAATATATTGAAAAATTTAAGTGTCCCTATTATTTTTCCAGGCCTTTATTTTACTATTTTTTGAAGAATTTGGCAGAGCTAGTGAAATATTTTTATTTTATTAGTTAAACTATTTGAATACCTTTAATTTAATGTATATACTTTGTAATATTTATGGAAAAATGATTTCTTAGAAGCAAAGTTAAGGCATTTCTTTTTAAATGTTTTTATACGCATTTTATTGCAATAAAAAGTTCGATTTGGTTGTTTTTAATAACCACAATAAAAAATATTGAAATGATTATTGGTTTCCATTAGTTTTATTAGAATGTATTTAAAAGTTTCTTTTTATTGTATGTACATATGTATGTATGTATTTATTTATATCCACACTTTATATATATACATACATTCGTATTATATATTATGTACAAGGATAGCAGCTGTATCTGTATTAAAGTTTATGTTAAAATTTTTTACTAGAATGTTAGAAAATTTTTACTTCTCTTTTATTCAGACACGTTTACCCCTTTTTTTTATTCCGTGTAATGCATTTAATAAATATTTAAGTGAGTTGTAAAAAAAAGGGACTGTATAATGGGTTTGCAAAGTGTATGCGGTTACAAGCATGTGATATACATATGTACGTATTTGCACATATGTAAACAGTTGAACATATGTAGAAGAGCAGAACTGGGAATTGAGAAATGATTCTCTGTTTTTTTCTTACAGAACAAAGTCTTATTGTATTGAAATTAACATTTGAAAAAAAAAGGAATACAAAAATAAAAATCAATTTTAGAATATCTATTAAACAATTCCAAATAAAATCTATCAAAGGAATAATCTGAAACATTCTCCATCCATTATAAGTTAAAATGACATTTAAAACTTAGTAACTTCGTTTTCTCGAGAAATTTCGGTTACAAACTGTCAGTAAATGGATTTAAAATGTATTGGTATGTACATAATTGGTCAGTCAGGATTACAACCTATCTTCTCACACCACTTATGTATGTTGTGTGTATTAATTTTAAACATGAGTGGCGGGACATACAGTTTAACGACGACTATATCTACCTATCTGACTCAGTTACAGTTTGAGTGCTGAGTGCTCGAAATACGGCGTAACTGTCAGATAGAATTGCAATGTCCTGTTTTTTGTGCTTTTATCCAACCGATAGAGATACAGTTTCGTTATGAGGCTCCACTTACGGTATGACTTTTTCAAGCTAGGCGGAGTACGGCTCAATCACAGCTACAAATCGTATTACCACAGTATAATTGGAACACTGAACGGATACTCGTCTGACTGAGAGTTATCCGACAGATACCAGATGGACTTTCCAGACACATTGCACAGATGCCCGTGAGGAAAAAACATATGCATACATATGTATATAGGGTAGGACTATGCGTCTATATATGGTAGACAAACCATGATATTTTGATCTCTATGGTTAGTTTCCTTCCCTTCAACCTAACTTACTTACTTACTGAGTTACTTAATTAGTCATTATAACCCTTTAAGCAGGATTGCGACCTAGCTTCACAGATCACCCATGTTGTGTATGTTAATTTTATACATGAGCCGACTTTGGACCACAGGTTTTTCGAGAAACTTTTCATATGGAAATTTTTTTTACTTTAGAGTTTTTGCCAGCAATCTGCTGATAAGAAGTATTGTTTTCTTATTCCGTTCTGTTGGAGACGTTTGACCTGGGGTTTGAACTGTGGTCTCACCTTTAATAAGCCAACACACTGCCTACTAGACTACGGCGTCTGCATGTATTAAGAAATGGTCATATTAATCGGAAATAAATGCTTTATTAAGATAGTTTTTTGAGAGAACATTTCATTAAAAGTATTGTCCATCAGAAGCTATGACTTTTTACCTTGGACATGTTTTTCTTTGGCAATTTACATAAATATGTATTCTATCCCAAAAAACCTTTTTCTATCGCGGCGTGCTGTGAAGTGAAACGCATTCTAGTGATAGCATTCTGCATTGATTGAAGTAAATAGTAGTCAAAAGCTATAGACTATAAAAGGCAAGAGAGATAAAACTTCTTCTCCCTGGAAAATTAAAGCTTTGTGTTTGGTTACCAGTCATAGTCCTCCAGTCATAGTCTGTTTTTAGCAGCTCATAATGGTTCCATCTGATGCTGCCCCTACACAAAGCATTACCTTGACATAATGGATATTCTGCTTGGCCGTAGATTTTGGTTGGTTTCCGCGCTTTGCATTTAATTTCTTGTGCTTGGGTAATTCAAATGAATCGATTTACCGTTATGACTATATTTCGCCTGTGATAATGCCATGGAAAGTATGGATTTTTTTAAATCAATCGAATTGCATTTCAATGAACGTTTGGCATCTTCTCTGGACTTATGTCATGTGGCAACCAATTTTGTTGCTTTTGCGGTTTGTGCGGTTTTCTTCACAAAAAAGTGACTCAACAAAATTTCTTGCAGATGCTATAGTTTTACTTGGGTAGTTTGAAAGGTTTTCCATTGTGAAAAAAATTAATTTTTGATGACCCAGAAACTGAGAGAGTTTGGAGCGGGGAGTTACATACATAACATAAACGGTCATTACAACCCTTCAGTCAGGATTACGACCTAGTTTCTCACACCATTTATGTTGTGTGCGTTAATTTTATACATAAGTGGCGGGACCTACAGTTTAAAGTCGACTCCGAACGATAGACTTTTTTGAGAAGCTTTTCATGGCAATTTTAGAAAATTCAGAGTTTTTGGCAGAAATTTGCTGAGAGGAAGTCGCCGAAGAAATATTTTCATATTTTCGTTTTGATGTCTGACCTGGGATTTGAACTCGGGCCTTACGCCTAATAAGCCAATACACTACCTACTAGACTACGGCGACTTCGTGGAGTTAGTGGTTTAAAAAACTTTGTTATTCATTCCAAGTCTAATAGAAAATTGTGAATTTTTTACAAAAAATGTAGAACAATATGGTTTTCAATAAATCCGAAAAAGGCTTACAATACCGGGGGTGATTTCAAAAAGTTGCTTGCAAACAAAGAAAATAACATACAAAGGAAAACAGAAAGACAAATCGATACAAATCAATGACTGTATCAGCTTTTACTTGTCTGATTTGAAAATATATTTTATAAAAGAGTTCTGTTGTTGTTGCTGTTGTTGTTGTATTGGTTTAACATTTTCCGCATTATTGATGCCGAAAACATTTGCATATCTTTGTGAAGATGTTTTCACAAAAAAATAATTTTTTTATTTTCCAATAATGTTTTCAGATACTCATGTGTACACAAACGTGAAAAATAATTTCCATAATTTCCAGCAGCTCTTTAAAGGCTAAAAAATAAACATCATTTGAGGAGATTAGTTTTTTTTTTTTTTTTAAATCGTATGCTAAATTTTATACACGAAATAAAAGAAAATAAGGATTAAGGCGTAAGCTGATCATAAATCGAGAGGTCAAAACAAATCTGTTTATATTTTACTAATGTGACCAAACATGGTCGGTCCTTTAAGAATTTTTTTATTTTGTTGCAAAAATCAAAATTTGTTAAATTCTTGCTTCTCTTAATTAATATTTCTTCATTATTCTTTTTAATTATCTTCATTTGTTTCTGTTTTATAGTATTTAAATCATAAATGCTTTTGTAAATTTATATTTAGTATACCTGTCGACATATAGAAAATAATTTCTTTATGCTCATTGACAATTATGGTACATAATTGACACACGTGCGTTAATGAACTAAATCATGTGGACTTGAATAATTTTCGAAATTTAATTGTAATAATTTGTACGTGATATTGAACTTCATAGAAATTAGAACAAAATATTCCAATTAATTGACAATTATTGAAATATATTTGTCACAAACATATTGTTACGAAAATGGAAATGGTGTTATTAAAATAATAAACAAAAGCTCCAAAAACAACACAATGGACTTGATCACACATAAAATGATAAACAAAATTTCCAAAAACAAAACAATGCAGTTGTTCACGTGATCAACGAATAAGTAAACATATAGCAACAAAAACAACGGGCTTGTTTACAAGATCGATGAATAAACAAAAATATAACAACAACGGCCGTGTATCAACAAAATATAGCGGAAAGATAAATAAACAAAACAACAACAATTCTGCCAGGACGAAAGTAAACAAGATACATGAACAACAATGATGACGAGATGTTTACATTTTTGGATTGTTCCAGAAGGCCGTCATCATCCTTCAAGGGCATTCAACACACTGTTGATCCAGCGATATAAAAGGCAAGATAAAGCGAACAACGGGGATTCAGTTAGAATTCAGTCAGTCGTGTATGAGGACACGTTATTCTCGGAGTTCGAGTTAAGTTAGTCGTGTGACGACATCGCGTTGAATTGAGTGAGAAATCAACCAGTGGTGTGTGAAGATACGAGATCGAGTTATAATTCAGTCAGACTTGTGTGCAGACAAGTTGCGTGAAGAAAACAGTTGTTAGTGTGGTGCTTACAAAAAAGGTTGTGAGCAAAGAAGAATAACTAACAAGTGTTGTTGCTTATAAAAAGGTTGTAAGCAGAGAAATATCACGAACAAGCACATATTGTGAAAGTTATCATTGTATACGTGGAATAAGTTCGAACAGTCTCACAAAAGTTGTGCAGATAATAAAGAATTGACTTAAAATTAAACACATATTTATTTTTATTTTATTTCCAATCTACGAACTCATATTTTTAACGTTTTTAAAAGGTAAAAACGTAACAATATGTATGTATGAAGTTTTGTAGTTATAATATTATACTGTAGCATAATAAAATTAAATATTCTTAATGTAGTACTTTATGGGAACCAGAGTGACTAAACAATATTAAAATTTAACTACTCTGATCCACTCATACTCACTACAACGTTGATTTATAAGTACAGGTTGCAATGAGTATGCGTACAACGTTGATATCAAACTCATACCATTCGAAAGATGTTTGATTCATATGCCTACTCATTTAGATTCATAACTTTAGAAAAATACTCTTATAATATGTACTTATAAATGATTCGACTGACACGAATCATTCATCAAAATTTACAGTCTTAGTTGTTTTTGCATTTACAAAAAAAGAAAAAAAAAAACAGTTAAGCAAAAAGACAGAGCAGCAAGCAGAGTAAACACGCAACCTTTTAGTGAGTATTTTAGTGTTTAGTGTACTTCACTTCATACTTATTTTGTGATTATTGTAAATGTTGAGTCATGGGGAGTCGAAATCAACAACATCATACATGTTGTTAAGTATGAATATGTATGATGAGTACTTCAAACTTTGAATATGTGTAAAGATTACATGATAAGTAACAGAAATTATGAGTATAATTCCATTCAACTCATCTTTTTGAATTCTCATTGCTCACCTCTGATGAGAACCTAAACACTCAAGACGTATTGAAAGACGCTTGCCCATGTCCCGAATAGTGCTTAAAAGTCATAAAAAGAGATCTATTTTGTATCGAATCATAACCCAAAGCTAAAGAATTCGAATATGCAGTCTTGGCAATCGATCGAATCAACTTGAAAGCTGTTTTATAATTCGTAGTGCCCCATGGATTCTATCAATTATGAGTTGTTATGCTTGTACAGATCGCTTCAATGATGATTGGTGGAAAATTGCTTGGAATATGCAAAAATGTTGCAAAGTCAGTTAAAAACTATTTAGAAAACAGTGCTTGGATAGATTAGACTCTCCATAAAGCTACAGATAGTGTTACAAATATCCCAGCGATACTGGAAGCACTTCTACATTTTTTTTCGCTGAGCCTTTATCATAGAGACTTAATATTATAATAAAAGTATTAAACATAGCACGTTATTGCTACATTGCTACAGCGAATTCAAAATTATTTCAGTTTTCTCCACGGCATGATCAGATAACGAGAATCGTATCACTTTCTTTTTATAGGTTTAAACATAAAACGAGACTCGTGTAGTATACATGATTTATATCGCCGTAGTCTAGTAGGTAGTGTGTTGGCTTATTAAACATAAAGCCCGGGTTCGTATCCCAGGTCACCATCAAAACGAAATATGAAAAAAAAAATATTTCTTCAGCGACTGCCTCTCAGCAGATTTCTGGCAAAAACTCTGAAAGTAAATAAAATTGCAAGAAAAGCTTCTCACAAATATGTCGTTCGGAGTCGATTTTAAACTGTAGGTCCCGCCACTCATGTATAAAATTAACGCACACCACATAAGTGGTGTGAGAAGCTAGGCCGTAATCCAAAAACAACAAACAAACAATGGACTTTGCATCAATCCCTCAAAATCGAAGTATATTTTAATAGATAGAAGTAACAGAAAGATTGCTGATGATATTCAAATTAAAATAAATAGTAATAAAATAGAACTTGTGAGCTGTTCAAAAAACTTGGGAGTAATTTTTAATAATAAACTGACCTGGTCCAATCACATTACTTCTGCGGTAGGTAAAATTTATGGTATGTTGAGAAATCTTTGGGCTGTAAAATGTTCAACACCTTTTAAAATACGAATGCTGCTTGCTAAAACTTACTTGATACCAGTCCTTTTATATGGATGTGAAATTTATGCGAACTGTGATGCAAATGATCTGCGGAAATTGAAGGTTGCTTATAATAATATTGCAAGATATATCTTCAATCGAGGAATACGTGATTCCATATCTGTGTTCTCATACCAGATTTGCAGTATGTATTTTGAAAATCTTTTGAAGTTTAAAAGTTTGCTATTTTTACACAAAATAATTTATACTGCACAACCGACGTACCTGTATGGTACAATAAATTTCGGCAGATCGGCTAGAGGACTAGTATTGATTCAACGAAAATATAAAACTGCCTTTTCTGAACGTCAGTTCTTTATTTATTGCACTCGACTTTGGAACCAATTACCGAAAAGAATTCAATTAATTAGCAACGCAAACCGATTTAAAATTGAACTTTTGAAATATTTCCGTTAATGACCAGTTGAAGTATTGTGTAAAATCAAATTAATGCTTTTAATTATTTGTAATCTTTTTAAATTTTTAAATTTTTTTTCTTTTAATTTTTTAATTTTCTTTTATTAGATTAATTTGTATTTATATTTAATTATTACATTATGCTAAAATTTAATGTTTGTATGTAATCATTAGCACTTTAATTTATAAGATTTCTATCTTGTTGTGCTAAATTTTAAAATAAAATAAATAAAAATAAAAATAATCCTGACTGAAGGGTTGTAATGGCCAATTATGTATGTATGAGAAAAGGATGTCGCCGTAGTCTAGTAGGTAGTGTGTCGGCTTATTAGACGCGAGGGTTCGGTTCAAACCCCAGGTCAGACATCTGCAACAAAACGAAATATGAAAAAATATTTCTTCGGCGACTTCCACTCAGCAGATTTATGGCAAAAACTCTGAGAGTAAATAAAATCTGTCGTTCAGAATCGACTTTAAACTACCGTCACTGACACACAGCATAAGTGGCGTAAGAAGCTACGTTGTAATCCTGATTGAAGGGTTGTAATGATTAATTAAGTATGTATGTATGAAAAAAGTTTCAAACGAATTGACTGTTCGTGGTCAGTTATATGATGGTGCGTATAACTGTTTGTGGAGACTAAATACGTTAAAGACTACCATCGTTCGGGCCATCTATGCACATTTCGAACACTACAAGCCATTTAAGCTGTCACATTAAGAATTCAGCGAAATCCATTTCCTGTACAAAAAATTATGGCACGGGAGATGAATGTAGCGCAAAAGTCCGTGAATCGAATTATTAACAAAGACTTGGAATTTTTGTGCTTTCAAACACTGAACCGGACATTTGTTGATTGCAGCTGTAAAGAAAAGGACGAAAAAATCTTTTGCATGTCAATCATGAGAAAAAAAAATATTTTTCAAATGAAAAAATGTTCACAGTGCAGATAAAATTTAACAAGAAAAATTATAGGGCATATGCATGGTTATTTGAGGATGTACCTAAACTAAATCCTCAAATCGAAAGGGGTCTTCACACAGCAGGTGGTCATGATTTGGCAAGATGTCTCTTACGGTGACGTCAGTGAGTTGCATTTCTGCGAACAAGAGATCAAAACAGCAGCCAAAGTTTACCAAGAAATTGTTTTGGAAGTTGTTGTAAAACAACTTAAGTATTCGGTGTTCCAGCAAGATTCTATGCTAGGTTATAAAGCTAAGCCCAGTCTTATTTTATTTCAAGAATGTCTCTCTGCCATTTCTGATTTAAACTCACTGGATGCAAATTAAGAACCTGGTTTGCCACAAAAGATACTCTAAGATTGATTTTATTAAGATAGTTTCGATGTGTTCTGTGGTCAATTTTTCAAATTTTTAATATTGATAAGTTGCCAGTCCGAATTTATTCAAACACATCTATTTTAATTAATTTTATGGCATAAAATATGTGCATATGTTGAAAAACTTTTTAAAAAGTTTTTTGATTCCCACGGATTAAAATAATTAAAGTCTGTAATGTACAATCAAAGAAAAAAGTCTACATATACCGCTGATTAAACCGGTTATTAACGTGAAATGTAGATGTGTATGTAGACCTTTTTGTGTGACTGTAAATACCAATACAAAGATGAAAAAAGAAAAAATTTGATAAGTATACAAAATTTAACAAAAGAACAATTATTCTATTGTTATTTGGTTCTTTCTAAATATATTTCCATTGAATTTTTTTCCCAACAACAATCTGTTTTTTTTTAATCATGAATTGCCTGTGAATGATCGCCATTTGAAAACCCTCGTCATAAATTCCTTCTTTGTATTAAAATCTTGAAATATTTTGATTTGTTTATTGTAGAAGATGAGTACGAATTAATTTTTAGTTATTTATGGATATGAATACTGCCGTCAACAAATTAATTTTTTTTTTTTATATTTTTAATCTTTAGAATACGTATTTTTAAGTATTTAATTCGAAAGGATTTTAAAGAACATGGGGCTGATGATAATGACATTTTTTGTAAGTAAATTTGACAGTGAAGTTTTGTTTGTTACATCCAGTCGCTGCCAGCGCTGTTGCTGTTATTTATTACTTAAGAGAATAATTATCAGAATTACGTCATAATTATTTTCCAATGAAAATCATATACGACAATAATTGATATCAGTTATCGAGATATTGTTCTTTTTATATTTAATACGATCATGAGATTTATTTAATCATTTGACCATTTCTGCTACAGGAAAAACACGATGGCATTTATGGATGATGGCATACACATGCATACACAGAAAGAAAAACGGCGTGCTAAAATCAACTTTTCTATTCTCAATTTTAGCCAAAAAACGTGCTTGAAAAATTAAGCCCGTTTTGGTTATTATTTGCTTAAAACAAGCACAAAACGGGATTGATGTGAAAAACTAAGCCTTATATTGCTAAAATCAACACTAAAAAGCTCAAATCTATTTAAAAAAGTGTTATTTTGAGTTATTTGTTATTTGAGTTATGGAATTGTGGGTTTTTAAGTTCAAAAGTAAAAATTTTAATAATTCTCATTTAGTTCATGTGTATTTATACAATATATATCCAACAATATGTCGTATTTTTCGCAAGTTGCATTTCTTTGGTATATGACTTGGATTATTCCGGTCGATGACTTGCATATTTTTTGGGTAGATGACTTGCATTTTTTTCAAATCAATCGATTTTAGGATTAAATCAAGTTCAAAATTCTTGAAACAAGCTCGTTTTTGGATAAATTTAGGTTTAAATCAAGTACAATTTCATTGTGCTCGAATAAAGTACGATTTGCCTCAATTCGATCCCATTTATAAGTTAATTCAAGTACGAAATCTAGCTTAAATCAATTTTATAATTCTTGAAACAAGTGCGCTTAAGGATCACTTCAACTTCTGATTCTCTTGAATCAAGTACGAATTCGATCTTAAATCAAGAAGAAATATGCTTAAACCATATACATGATGAGATCACTTTGATCCCAAAAAGGCTTAAATCGCGCTAAAATCAACACTTTTGTACTTGGCTGATTCGGGCTTGATTCAACTCTTTTGTACTTGATTCAAGCCAAACCGTACTTACCGTACTATTGTGACCGATATGGATTGACTCAAGCCCGGATGGCTTGATTCTTTTTTTCAGTGTACATACATACTGATATTCGCATACACACAGAGTGCATTTGCTTTTGAAATTTTATAAAAAATTGTCACGTTTATGGTGTATTGCAAGCTTAATGTTGTAAATTTTTGTGTTGTAATCCCAACATTTGACAAATCCCTGAATGCGTGCAATCACCTGCACGCAAAAGTCATAAAATGGATTTTAAACTTCAACATGCCGCATACAAATTAAGAACGATTTTAACTTATGGATACATACCTATGGATGTGCAAACAAACAAACTAAAATGGGGAAAAAAAAAGAGAAAGGTGGTCCGGCGGTGATGCTAAACTGTGTATTAAACATTTCTGTAAAGTGTACAGATACATATACTAGTAAATATATTATTACGTTTTTACCATTTAAAACACGTTTAAAATATGAGCAAATAAAATAAAAATAAATTTGTGTTTAGTTTTAATTAAAATTTTTTATTATTCGCACAATTCTGTATGCCACTGATCACAACATTATGTAAACAACAACAATTGCTTTCTTCTGTTATTCCTCTGTTTATACCCTCTGCATAAACAATAACAATTACCAGACAATTATTCGACAGATCTTTGTAACGGAGATCTTCAAACCATGACTGCTCTCTTCAAGCACATCGCCTCTTCACACAAGACTGACTGAACTTCACTAACTGACTTGCCTGCTTTGCCTTGCCTTTTAAATGGCAGAGTACACAGTCTGATGAATGTTCTTGAAAGCGAATGTTCGTTGCTTCGCCTTCTCAAGATCTCTATAAATGAAAACATCGTTGTTTCATTATTGTTGTTTGTATATTTTGTTTATATTTATACTTGTGGTGTTTGTTGTTGTATTTTTGTTTACTTGTTTACCATTTTTTATGCTGGTGTTTGTTGTTGTATTTTTATTTATAATATTAATGTTAAACGATGTTTCTATATTCTTCATTTTCGTAACAATATTTATATTGTTGCATAGTTTTATATGTATGTCATACATATACATAAATGTATGTATGTATATGTATTTCAATGTAAAAACTCTTTAAATTCTAATTATTTTAGGAGAACTTCATCTGCAGCCACTTTGTTTCTTATCCTCTATTTATTCTTCATAATTAGAAACGGAAACAAAATCGCAATCGTATTTGAGTGTCAATTTATTTTGCATTTGCGGTGCCATAATACGAGATGTTAAACCGAACTGTTTAAATAAATTTATTGCCGCTCTTTCAATAACAATAAGACATAAAGTTATAAACGGTGGAAGCGGAATGAAAAATGTGCTACATAACCATGTAGTTCACTTAACTTAAATATTTTTATCAGTGTAGGTAGGTAGTTTGAAGTCACTGTAGTATAGTAGTTAGTGTGTTGGCATATTAGACGTGAGGCCATAGTTCAACCTCTGGCTCAGACATCTGGAACAAAAAGAAAAAAGAAGGACTTTCAGCGCTTTTCTCTTAGCAGTCTTCTGCCAAAACTCTGACAGTAAATAAGAAATTGCCATGAAAAGTTTCTCAAAAATCTGTCGTTCGGATGCGACTTTAAATGTACATAGGTCCCGCCACACATGTATAAAATTAACCCACAGAACATAGGTGGTGTGAGAAGCTAGGTCGTAATCCTGACTGAAGGGGGTTGTAATGACCAAATATGTTATGTATGTTGGCTGAAGGGAAGACCAACCATAGAGATTAAAGTCTCATGGCTTGTCTACCATATGTAGAGCCGCAGTCCTATCCTATATAGGAGACCAACCATAGAGATCAAGGTCTCATGGTTTGCCTTCGCTATATATAGGCACAGTCCTATCCTGTTTATATATGTTTAGAGCCATCCCTGTAGGAACAATTCCTCACAGGCATCTATGCTATGTATCAGCTTCACCAAGAAAGTTATTCTGGTATCAGTGCGATAGAATTGATTGCGATTCATATGTAAGACACTCTGTCGGATAATTCTGAGTCCAGGGGTAATCCATCTAGTGTTCCAATTATGCTTTGGTGATACGATTTGTGGCTCTGATTGATCCATCCTCCACATAGCCTGAAAATGTCTTGCAGTGAGTGAGAGTCACATCAAACCAGTATTTCTATCGGTTGAATGAATGTAAAACTGAAACTGAATCAGATAGGGAGACAAAGTAAGGTTATCCTCTGCTGGGTCTCAGGTCATGTGAGAATTCTCGGTAATAAGTCAGCAGACGAGTTTGCAATGGATCAAAAATCTTTCTGCGAGGTGTGTGCGGGTTTTTGTAGAAAGATGTGAAAAAAAGATGAAAGGAAAGATAAATCAAAACTTTTGCTGGGAAATAACAATAAGAGCTGGTCTGAGTCATGGCATCAGACAATTAAGAAATAATCTGATGTTGATAATCAGCCTTTGGACAGGGCACTGTAGCCTCAGAGTACACTTATGAATGGGGGTTATCTTGATCCCAACATATAGATTGTGTAAGGATGGGAGTTAATCTTCAGACTGTATTCTTTGACCCTATGAGGCGTTAATGCATCCTTGAAGGAAACTTCTGTGTATATACCAGGTGTTGGACAGAAAATCAGCATTGGTGACACCAATAAGCAAGGGAAAAAAGCTTGGAGGAGATATTTTAAAGATACCCTATAAAGTATGAGGGCAGAAGAGATTGTATGTTTGCAGTACTAAGGCACCTGTTCACTACAAAAATAATAATAATCCCTTGTAGGTAATCTTCCCATCGCGCCATTTATTCCTACATAACATGCTCTTTGAATCTTTTGAAGTATTTTCATCTCAAATAAATTCTGTCTTAACTAGACTTAATTGACCCTATTTTTATACAATTAAATACATTGGAATACAACGAAATTACATGCTTTTCTGGAGGGACGTTAGCTTAAGAAATACGGACTGGGAGTTAGGTTATGTTAGGTTTAGTTAGGTTGTTGTGGTAGCTTTAATACCAAAGCTCACTTAAGCACGCATAGCGGACGGTTGTGATGCCAAGAGTACTAGGAGTACTTGTGAATAAGAGCTCTATTATAATACCAATCGATTTACTTCTTTTGCTCGGTATAAGTAAAGCACAATGTATTCGTGCCACATATGCTTGTGTAGAGTACTTACACCAAAATGTTGTTTGTAATAAAAAGAAGCCTCCACAACACATATTTACAAATAAGCAACAATCAAAAGACAAATCCCCCCAAAATCATAATCAACGCATAAAATGTCAACAAATCCTTTAAAAGCCAATAAATAAGTAACGATGGTATACCATGATGTCAACTTGAAGTGTTGTATTGTGTTATTCTAATATCGAAAACAAGTGGCAGAATAAATAGAAAGGCGTATAAATAAACCAATAGTTACATACATACACACACATGCATACATACATTCATACATATGTATGTATGTATATCCTGCTACTAAAGCAAAGTGGAAATCTTTTGTTATTTTATTTCCTTTCACAAAATGCTATACGGAATGGAAACATTTGCATTTTATTTAATCCATGAATACGAGTATAATGTTATTTTTATTTATAGTACATGTGTGTGTATGCATGTGTAAGGAAAATGTATGTATGTATGTGTGTATGTATTAATACAATATCAAAATATTTTTTCTATTTTGGATTTTATTTTATTTTAACCCAAATTGATTGCAATTATTTGCAAGAATATTTTATTAAAGATTAATTAAATGCAATTTACATACATATCGTTTTTTCGCTACTCATAAGCACTCATGAAATTTTGAATCTAAGTGAGTCAACAATATTGAAATTTAACTATGTACTCTGACTCATTCGTACTCACTACAACGTTGATTTATAAGTACAGGTTGCAATGAGTATGCGTACAACGTTGATATCAAACTCATACCATTCGAAAGATGTTTGATTCATAAGCCTACTCATTCAGATTTATTACATTAGAAAAATACGTATAATACTTATAAATGATTCGAGTGACTTGAATTATTCATCAAAATTTACAGTCTTAGTTGTTGTTGCATTTGCAAGACACATAAGCAAAAAAGAGAGATCAGCAAGCTGAGCAAATACTCAACCTTTTATTGAGTATTTTAGTGTTCGTACGTGATTCGTACTTATTTTGTGATTCTTGTAAATGTTGAGTAATTTTATTTATTTATTTATTTATTTAATAAAGTATATAGATATAATATCCTTACAGACTAGACAAATACATAATCAATAATTATTATTTAAATAAGAAATTAAATTACATTTAATAGTATTGACATTTACAGAAAAGTCAATGTAAGAATAAAGTTTATTAAATTCAGTACAAATACTCATTAGCGGATCAGACTTGGCACAATTTGTCCTACAAACATTAACGGAAAGAGGACAGAAATAACGTGTAGGACGAGACGGAACATTAAGGGCCATTATTACAACTTGCCTTTAAACTTGGGTTTAGTTAAAGGTACCTTTAGCTAAAGGGAACTGTAAAGTTACCTTTAACTGATTTTCGTTATTACAACTTACAGATAAAATAAAATTAAAATATGGCAGTGCCGGAGCAAAGTCGATAAAACTGCTCAATTAAACAAGTTTTTTTAACGCAGTGGCAACAGCGGACTTTGTTTTTTTGTTGTATATGCTCATTTTGTTTAAATTTGAAGCTGCCATATCGAAAATAGTATATGATATGGCAAGTTCAAGCATAAAGTGACCTTTAAATGTTAAAGGTAGGATGATCTTCCCTTTATCTTAACGATCACTTCTATGTTATTGGGTACTCATAATAATGAAAAACAATTTATCTGCCCGTTAAAATCCTTCCTTTAGTTAACGGCAAGTTGTAATAATGGCCCTAAAAGATATATTATTAATTAAAAATTCAGAACATACATTTCCTTTTATCAAGTTTAAGACAAACGTTACATTTAACATAGATCTACGGCTTTTAAGAGTTGGCAGCTTTATAAGGGCAAGTCTACTCCTATATGGCGGCAAGTTGAAAGGATCAAATTGCAGGCTCCGAAGAGAAAATAACAGAAACTGTTTCTGCACGGATTCAATGTTGTCAGTATGAACCTTATACATAGGGTCCCAAATAATTGACCATATTCCAGAATGGGCCTCACAAGACTGGTAAAAAGCTGTTTCATTATATATGGATCTTTAAATTCTTTCGCCCAACGTTTTATAAACCAAAGTAATGGAGAGTGGAAATCAATCAAAACATCATACGTGTTCCATGATATTAAAATAAGTATGAATGCGTATAAGAATCAGAAATTATGAGTATGTTTCGATTCTACTCATTTTTTTGAATACTCATTGCTGACCTTTGATACTTATGTACATATGCCTAGGCAGTTGTCATATTAAATAAATAAATAAATAAATTGCATACAAAATTAAACAAAAATTTAAAACGAATGAAAGTTTTTTTTTTCATTTATTTATTCCTTTTCGAATTCATTCTGTCTTTATTGCCTGTTGGAACATCTCTTGAGATTCATATTTAAAATCGTATTCTTATTGTTTATGAATATACTCATGCATATACACATACATATAATATATACCATATAATATAAATGTTTATATTTGTTAATATGTATGTATATTTGTTCCTTCTAGTGGCAGTTTTCTGTACTAGGTAGACTGTCATACAGATGTACACATATGGTCAAAATAATAAGTACACCCTAAAGTTTTTTATAAAGGCTTGTAGAACAAAATTTTTTTAAATTGAAAGAAAAATCAATACAAATTTGTTTTCTTATAAAATTAGAAATAAAATAAACACTAAAACAATAACAAAAAAACAAAAATTAAATTCATTTTTTCAAAAAGTAAGAAATTAATCAAAAAACTTTTACATTTAGTTAAAATAAGCAGAAAAGTTGACTGAATTTCGTTAAAAACCAGTATATCCCCCTTTTTTTTTGAATTATATTGTTGACTCTTTTTTGGCATGCTGGCAATAAGTTTTTTGCAGGTTTCTACTCGCATTTCATACCAAGTTTTTTGAACAAAATTCCATAACTGATCTTTATTTTTAACCTTCCTATACCCGCGCGTTGGTCTGTGAGACCGATTTTTTTATTATTGCGATTTTTTTTGTAAAAAAATTGTGCCAGTAAGTTGATATCACTGGTAGCTTCATTATTCGTAATAAGCTTCGTTTTTGCATCAAAAAAATGTTTTTGAAATAGTACCAAGGATATAGGATTTTCCATTGTCGGTCTCACAGACCAACGCGCGGGTATTGGTGTTTCACTTTTTGGCGCTGGTATAGGAAGGTTAAAAACGTCTTTTTCAATTTTTTGTTACAAGATTTTCGATTGGATTTAAGTCCGGAGATTGGCTTGGACAATCAAGAAGGGCAACATTACTATCTTGCAACCAATCCGTTACCAACACCTTTGCAACAGAAGTATGCTTCGAATCGTTATCCTGCTGGAATGTCCATCTAAGAGGCATACTTTCTTCAGCATAGGTTAACATCGTATTTTCCAATATATCTTTGTAGTGAAATATGGTCATAGTATCGGTAATTCGATGTATTGGACTGACATCATACAACGAGAAACAACCCCAGACCATAGTATTGCCGCCACCGTGCTTAAACGTCTTTTTTGTAAAGCGAACATGGAATTCCTTACCCTTAGGGCGTCAAACATTCGAAACAACATTATTGTTTCATCGCTCCACAAGGTTAGGTTAGGTTAGGTTAGAGGACGTGTACTTGTCCGTTAAGACAAGTACAATACCCGGAGGTCGAAATTGACCCATTGTACAACGTCCTATGAGATGGAAGGAAATAGAGGGAATAGGATGAAAGGAGGGCATAAGGGTAAGGGGAGGATGGGAATCACACAGAAAGAAAAATGTTTCGTCATTTTTTTCACCGTCTGCTCCGGACCAAACTTGCAAACGCCTATCTAGCTTTTAAATTTGTTTGTTTAAGCAATGGAACTATTCTGGCTATCTGTACTGGTAAATGTGCTTCTTATAGTCTACGGCGAATCATTTCTGAAGAAATTAAATTTTTAATTTCTTCTGAAATCGCTCTTGAATACACAAACGGATTCTTCTTCACAAGTGTTACAATACGGAGATCTGTTGTTTTTGAAGTTTTTTTTTTTTGGTCTTCCGCGAGTTTCAACCGACTTTTTAGGCAGCTGTACTTATTTTTTCGACCAGATGTATGGTTTGTTTCTCTGAGTATGTAGGGGGAGGATATATGTATGTACATATTTGAAGAGAGTTTTTTTCTTGTTAAAATTTTTTGGGGTGTCAAATCTCCTCAAATCTTCTCTAAAATGTTTATGGTTTTCACATATATTTCTGCGTTAAATACAAAATATATTTTGATGCAATAATCCTTTTTGTTGTTGTACAAAAATAACCACATTTTAGGCCCTTCTGATGTGGGTACCAAATACTGTATGTGTAGAATGGAAGCAGGAATAGCAAAATGAAATGCAAAACAACAATACAATGCCAAGAAAAACAAATGACCTTTATTACGACAGACAGACAGACAGGCAGCCACCCATTCGTTTACAGAGAAATGTAAAATAAAAACGGACAACAAAAAAAAAACTTTCTTTTATACACGATAAACAATATTCTACGTTTATTATATCGTTTGTTGTTTTCTTTGCTACAATCTTAAGAAATTTTAGATACATTAACTCATAATACTTATAAGCTATGGATTGATTAACAATCTTTAATCGGAAATTTAAACAGTTTTCCTTAACAAATCATTGAAACTTTAAATGATTTTGAATGCCAACGGCCGAATTTAAGTGTTAAAATAAAAGCCTTAAAATTCAATAATAAATCGGATATTCATTGTCTTCTACATTCGTTGTTCTTCCATTTTCCATAAACTGTTTAACATTATTTCACCTTTTTTTTTCCCGTACTGTTAAATAACCTCAAAACCTTTACATGGGATTGTGTTTGAAGGCATAAACACTGTAAATAAATTTGTTTGTATGTATGTATGTATATGTGTGTATGTACAAGTGTATATATGTATATATGTATGTATGTATGTGTGTGATTACTTAAATGTTGGGTTTTTGAATAAATGATGAAGGATTTTCATATTTAAAAATTCTGACACATTTTGTGGCAACATAAGGTCCAGCAATAACAATATGTTAATATATATATATATTATGTTTATATATATGTATGTCTGTATATATGTATTTGTATATACTAGTGCACACTGATACCAAACTGTTTAAAAAGTGTGTTAAATATTGTAATGGAAAATAACTATTTGAAAATGATATCCAGAAGGCTATCAGACTAAAAGCAAAAATAAATTATTTGATACAGATTTCAACGATAAAATATGTTTAACTCTTAAGACTTATTCTTAAAATATGAATCAAATATCAGCAATGAATCGTTTTTTCGCTAATCATAAGCGCTCATGAAATTTTGGACAACAATATTGAATTTTAACTATGTACTCTGATTCATTCGTACTCACTATAACGTCGATTTATAAATACAGGTTGCAATGAGTATGCGTACAATGTTGACATCAAACTCATACCATTCGAAATATGTTTGATTCATAAGTTCATACTCATTTAGATTCATAACTTTAGAAAAATACTTATAATCAGTGTTGAAAAATTCAGTACTTTAGTATTTTTTTCAGTACTTTTTCATTTCAAAAATACCGCAGTACCCCCGCAATGCTTTCAGTACTTTTTTATTATTACATATTTTATATCTTGAGCTCTTCTACTACAAATGCATTACCAACATGTTAAATGCAATAGTAAAGGTAGCCAAAAACGTACGTTCGTTTTTAAAATACAAAAAGCAATGAGAACGTCTGCCGAACCGACAAATGATTTCGGTAAGCATTAATACATATTACTCTTCATATGCACAAACGAAAGTATGTTCCATAACGTTCCGTCGACGTTTGACTACACGGAACTTTTACGTTTTGTTATGTTCAGAATTATTTTGTTTTATTTATTTATTTATTTTATTTATTTAATTATATTGATTCTAGCACAACGAGACTAAAAATCTTATAATTTAAAGTGCTAGTGAGATTACAAATTTAATAGATTATAATTATAATTTAAGAAAGAGAAAAAAAGATAAATAAATTACAGAGAATTATTAAATTAAAATACAATGTAGATCGAAGAAGATTGAAGAAAAAAAAACATATGTAGAAATGAATTATATAATTATAAAGTAAGAGAAAAAGAGGAAATTTAGATATATATAAAACAATCAAAAAAGAAGAAAAAAAAAAATATATGCATTTACATTATCCAGACAAGTATTCACGAAGATCAAGTTTAAACCGCTTTGCGCTGCTGATATTCTGAATCCGATTCGGTAATTCGTTCCAAAGACTGGTGCAATAAATGAAAAATTGTCGCTGTGAAAAAGTGCTCCTATATCTTTGCTGTATTAGTTTCCTACCTCGTGTTGATCTACCAAACCTCAATACTCCAAAGAGATAATTAGGTTGTTGGGTAGTCATAATTTTATGTAATAAAATTAGGCTACGAAACTTTAATAGGTTCTCAAAGGTCATATGATATATCCTATACGAGAAGCAGGAAATTGAGTCGCGCCGACCTCTATCATAAATATATCTCGCAATATTATTATATGCAACTCTTAGCTTATTAAAGTCGGATCTTGTACAAAACGCAAAAATCTCACAACCATATAATAGGACTGGAATTAGGTACGTTTTGGCAAGCAAAGAACGAATTTTCAGTGGAGTTGAATATTTTACAGCCCAAAGATTCCTTAGCATTCCGTAAACACGACCAACAACGGCTGTTATATGGCCAGACCAGGAGAGTTTATCATCAAATATGACACCTAAATTTTTGCAAGAGCTTACAAACTGAACAATATCATCATTTATTTTCACCACAATATCATTATTAAGAATCCTATTATTTCTATTGAGAAAAATGCACTTCGATTTAGTAGGATTGATACGCAGCCCGTTGTTAATTGCCCACTCGTTAATCCTAGCTAAGTCAGAGTTGATGTTGTCAACACACTGAGAAACCATATTAAATTCACAACTACTATAAATCTGCACATCGTCAGCATACATTTGAACTCCACAATGCTCAATCACATTCGGTAAATCATTTATATAGATACAAAAAAGAAGAGGTCCAAGAATCGATCCCTGCGGAACACCACGGTCTATATTAAGAGTCCCTGAATATTTGTCATTGTATAAAACTGTTTGAGATCGTCCTGTAAGATACGTGCGAATGAGATTACAGGCTGTTGGAGAAAAATAAAATAGTTTCTCTAGTTTTTTCGTCAATATTTGGTGGTCTACTGTGTCGAATGCCTTGCTGTGATCAAGTAGTACCAAAAACGACACCATTCCCTTGTCAATATTACACCTCAGATTCTCTACTACATCCGTAAGAGCCGTAATGCAAGATCTCCCTTTCACAAATCCTGATTGTACACCAGAGGAACACGTATAAGTATTTCTGACCCGTACGGTACGTGCATTAAATATCAAGAAATAAATAGTCTAGTAGGTAGTGTGCTGGCTTACTAGATGTGAGCCCGCGGTTCATACCCAACGTCAGACATCTCCAAAATAATGAAAAATGATAAAATATTCCTTCGCCGACCTCATTCTGTCAAAAACTCGGAGAGCAAATAAAATTGCCATGAAAAGTTTATTAAAAATCAGTCGTTCGGAAACGACTTTAAACTTTAGGTCCCGCCACTCATGTATAAAATTAACGCACATGTAATGTATGTATGTATTTTTTTACAAAAGTACCATTTGATGCGAAAAAGTACTCTTTCAGTTATAGTTCAGTACCATTTTAAAATTTCAATTTTTCAACACTGCTTATAATACTTAGAAATGATTCGAGAGACTCGAATCATTCATCAAAATTTATGGACCACTAGTTGTTGTTGCATTTACAAAAAAAGAAAAAAAGACAAAACAGCAAGCAAGGCACACACACAACCTTCCAGTGAGTATTTTAGTGTTCGTACGCGAATCATACTTATTTTGTGACTCTTATAAATGTTTAGTTATGTAGAGTCGAACTCAACAACATCATACATGTTGTTAAGTATGAATACGATGAGTACTTCAAACTTTGAATATGAGTTGAGGATCCATGATATTAAAATAAGTATGAATGCGTATAAGTATCAGAAATTATGAGTATGATTCGATGAAATGATGAGTACATTTTGAATACTCATTGCTGATCTCTGGTCAGGAATACAACCTATTTTCTCATACCACCTATGTTGCGTGTGTTAATTTTATAGATGAATGGCAGGAGCTACAATTTTAAAGTTGATTCCGAATGACAGATTTTTGAAGACTGCTGAGATGAAGTTGGCGAGGAAATATTTAATCATATTTCGTTCTTGAACAAGGTGTCTGAACTGGAATTCGAAGCAACACCCTAACTATTCGACTACGGCGACTTTCAACTCTGACATACATCTGACATACAAATATTGTAAAAACTCTTTGGTAGATTTCAAGTTAACTTTCACAGATAATTGGCTTCTAAAGTGGAGTGTCTTGAAGGCTGTCAACTTTATTTTCATTTATTTTTCTATGTTTTGCGAATTGAAATGAATTTTTTGAAATTATTTTTAATACTTGAAAGTGTGCTGGCACATTGTGCAGAGAATGTAATACAATTCTAAACTTTTTAATTCTTAAATCTGCTGACATATTTAAAGTAGCTTGCTAAAGGGGATACATACAGATGTTACGTATATAAGCAATTGATCATTTATTAAGCGCTTCCTGAATTTGAGTAAATTCAAGACCGTTTGAAAGACCTTTTGATGCCATTATATGTGGAATATAACATCGTTCAAATGTCCGCCACAGCTTCTCTGGGTAGAGCGCATTAGAAATGTTAAATTTCCCTCTGGCTTATAAATCAGGCTAAATTGGAGGATCGCAGTGGTTTGTGGCTTACTCGTATACTCCTGTGACTTAAGAAAACCCCAACAACTCACAAGTTTAACCCCCCACAAATTGCACGATCACGATCACGATCGACAGTTCTCATTACGTTCGCTTGAGATCCAGTTTACATTACCTTCAAATGGCTCGTATCAAATATCAAATGTGGCATGAACTATGTGGCATATGGTGTCCAGATTGTTCAATTCACGCCAAAAGAAGTTGGTAATCAAAGACCTGTAGTGCTTGCCGTTGACAGTGTTGGCCTAGCTAACATTATTAAAGAAATAGGGACCGATGACGCCGCAAACACCAAACACTGAGCTTACCGGGATGCATTGGATGCTCTTAGATGTCATGTGGATTGTTGTCGTTCCAAACTCGATAATTTGTTTGTTCACAAATCCATTCATCCAGGAATGGGCATCATTGCTGATGATGTTTGCTGCATGAAAATTGGGGGCTCCACAGCCCATACAGCGATCATACGCCGTTGTCTATGGTCGTCCATGGTGATCTCTATCAAGACTGACTGAATAAATGACAACATATTTGACAGATGGAGCTACAACAAGATGAAAATTATTGAGAATCCTTGTTGAATGACCCTAAATATGTATGTATATACATATGTATGTGTGTATGAATGTATGTATGTCTGTACTTTGTTATTTTCTTCTCTTTTGTGCAATTAAGGACTTGAAGAATTATTTAGTTTCAGTTCATAAGAACTATTCAAATATTTTGCTTTACATGTTTAAAAGTTCAATTTTTTTTTAAAACTATCAAGTAATACTTAAATGTGTATTTTCTAATGGTCGAGAATTTATTTCAAATGAATTCAGTTTCACTTTAAGTTCATTATCCAATGGAAATATGTATTGCTCGGTGTATTTATTAGATAGGTACGTATATCTAATAAATTTCTAATAAAATAAAATCCTATACTGTGGGATACGAAATTGAAAAAAATAAGAGTTTGAAGGCTTTTAATTGAAAACATCGCTCGAACAAGTTTGATGTTCGATAACATAAGAGCTTGCACAATCATTAGGTGTCACATAAGCTGCCATTTAAAGCGTTTAACACCGTTTAGGTTAGGTTAGGTTGGAGTGATAGGTTTGATACCAAAAGCTCACTTGAACACGCATAGTGGCCCGTTGTGACGCCACAGGTGAACGCAGTCTCTGTACTTATTAAGTTCCTTCAAACCAGGGAAGAAGAAATTGGTCAGCGCAAGGGCTGTACATTTAAAGCACGACTACCCCACGATGGAAAACCAGTCCGAAAGTTTGATAAAAGAAGCTATTTAATTGACATCAATGGAGGATAGCTGCGTCAAGCTGACAAGCATTTAACAGTGTTTAACGATTGAGCATTTCTGAAATGCTTTTTGGTCGCTTAAAAAAGAAATTATATTGGCATGGAATTATCACTGGTGATGAAAAATGGATTCATTACGACCCGAACTCCAAGCCCAAGAAAAATTATATGTGAAGCACAGGAAGTCACTGTAGTCTAGTAGGTAGTGTGTTGGCTTATTGGACTGAAGGCCCGAGTTCGAATCCCAGGTCAGACATCAAAACGAAATTATGAAAATATTTCTTCGGCGACTTCCTCTCAGCAGATTTCTGGCAAAAACTCTGAGAGTATTAAAATTGCCATGAAAAGCTTCTCAAAAAAACTGTCGTTCGGAATCGACTTTAAACTGTAGGTCCCGCCACTCATGTATAAAAATTAACGCACACAACATAAGTGATGTGAGAAGCTAGGTCGTAATCCTGACTGAAGGGTTGTAATGACCAATTATGTATGTATGTGAAGCACAGGAAACGAGGGAAATTACGACCAATCAGAAGCATCAAGGTAATGCTTTGTGTTTAGTGGGATTAGAAGAATGTAAACCACTATGAACTGGTAAAACTGGGCCCAGCTATCACGGGAGACCTGTACAGGCAGCAATTAAGTCGTTTGAAATCAGCATTGGCCAAAAGAATCGTAAATACGCAACCAGATAGGAGGCCATTATTCTCCATGATAAACCTTCTGACGGAAGTCGCCGTAGTCTAGTAGGTAGTGTGTTGACGTATTAGACGCAAAGCCACGGTTCAAACCCCCAGGTCAGATATCAAAACGAAAATATGAAAAATTATTTCTTCGGCGAGTAAATAAAATCGCCATGAAAAGTTTTTCAAAAAAAAAAAAACTGTATTACTATCAGAGTTTTTGCCAGAAATCTGTTAAGAGGAAGTTGTTGAAGATATATTTCGTTATGTTCGAGATGTCTGAGCCAAGGGTTGAACCATGGACTCTTGTCTTATAAGCCAGCACACTAGGCCTACTAGACTACAGCGACTTCATTCCTCATATATTTCTCTCATATATGCCAGTAATGTTGATTTGGTTTGAGTGAATTTATTTCGAGAGGTTAAATGATTACGGACTTTACCTTGGGTCTCAAATTGTGTGCATCGTTCGATAGTTTTTCGAGAATTCTTTTTATTCTATGACCGATCTTTGAAATGGAATTTTCTGATTCTTTTCTTTACAGAAATATTTTTGTTTTGGTTTTGTAGACGTGAATTTTAAATCTAAAATCTGTTATTGGCTTGTAGTAAACATGGTGATGTAATGGATATTATGGTTGTTATTGGATTCTTTTAACAACTCTTGTTTCAGGTTTTGTTCGTTTCATTTATTTTTGTCCCTTAGAATATCTCTAACATGGCCAATTGGGTATATACATACATACATATATACATACAGACATATAAAAATAAATATAAAAGGCTATCCATTTCGTGGTTTCAAAAGTATGGGACTGGAATTCGACATTTGTCAAACTAAGTTGTGAAACGAATTTTTTTCTTTTCAGTTGAAAGTCTGACATTGACGAAAATGGATCGCTTAACTATCACACAACGCATAAAAATGTTCAAAACCTAATACAAAAATGGTGATTCTGCCACAGCCACGTATCGTGCGTATAGGCAATTTTTCGAACAAAACTTTCTTTAGCGATGAAGCACATTTCACACTCGGTGGGTATGTTAATAAACAAAATTGTCGTATTTGGGATTCTGAGAATCCTCAAGAAATTGAAGAGAGGCCATTACATCCAGAAAAAGTCACTGTTTGGTGCGCTCTTTGGTCCGAAGGTGTGATTGGACCTTACTTACTTACTTCGAAAACAACGATGGAACGACTGTCACCGTCAATTCGGAGCGTTATGGTCATATGATAACCGACTTTTTTTTTGCCAGCTATTGAAGAATACGACTTGGAGAATATGTGGTTTCAACAAGACGGTGTCACATGCCACACAACTCGAGCGAATATGGCTTTATTGCAAGAGACATTTCCTGGCCGCGTAATTTCTCGTCATGGCGATATCAACTGGCCACCGAGATCATGCGATTTGACACCATTAGACTTTTTTTGTGGGGCTACGCGAAAGACCGTGTTTATGCAGATAAGCCTTCAACTCTTGAGCACTTAAAAACCAACATTCGTCAAGTTATGGCTGAGATACCGCCCAATATGTGTCAAAAAGTGGTCGAAAATCACCTCAAAAGAATCAATGCTTGCAACACTTCGCGTGGAGGTCATTTAAATGATGTCAACGTTCAAACTTTACAATAAAAAAGAAATATCATGAAAGAAATATTTTATATTTCGTTTTATTTACGTTTACTTTTGAAACCACGAAATGGATAACCCGGTGCATACATATACTATGTGTGTGTGTTGTAGTATGGTAGTAGTAGTAATGGTAGTATGAGTAGATATTTTCAAGTGTTAAGCTATTTGCGGCATGTAACACTTGTGGGATTTTAATACCTTTATATCTTAACTAAACAAAACAGAACAGAACAGAAAATTGAATGAAGGATTGAATGAAAGTAAAAAAAAAAAACGATTGAATGAGTGAGCATAAGCAGCAGGGTATTGTAGAAATGTATAATATTACATGGAGGTATACTATTCGTATAGTTGTTGTGTGTGTGTGTGTGTGCTTTAAAACCCTTCATGCATTTGTAAATTGTATTGCTGGCCCCCCAGGGGAATTTCAAAAGTATTTTTGGTTAATTTGTCAATGTATGTCTGTTAAGTGCTTTTAATCAGTTTAAACGAATGTTACGTTGTTGAACATTGTGTTACGCTCAATTGACAGATACAATATCATACACAATGTAATTGTAAACCAATAGGACGGACAGTCACATAAAACTGTATTTAAGACATATCACCGGCAGGACACCCTTCCTTACCAATACGTTCATTCCTTTAGTCTTTAAAAATTTTAAATTTTACATTCCAAATGCATTTGGTGAACAGCAGCAACTACTACATACGAGTACGTACAGGATTATGTATATTTGAGAAAGCCATTTAAAATCCTAACTTTAGAGACTAGCCAAATCGCTTGTGTATACATCAAATCCGCAAACAATAAAAATCCAAAAACCGAAAACAGAAAAAATAACATTCAATTACATGGGAAGTCTTAACGGTTTGACACTTTAATTGAATTATAATCCCTTTGAGTTAAGGGAGATCAATACACCGTGATTGCTTGCTATGGCCATGGATTTGAAGCATGAAAAACTTTGATTTTATTTTCAAACAAATCATTTGAGGCTTACAAAACGTCCATTAACGTAAAAAGAGAGCGAGGAAGAATCATATATTCCCTAAAACAGTTGCCAAATGCCGAAATAATAATGTGTGACCGAATTTGATGAATTATTTTGTAATTGCTTTGATTTATTGACTTTTAATTTTTGTGCTATTTTTATTGTTTTCACTGTACGTGAAACAGGAAATTATTTGCATATAACAGCATGTGGTGAAATGCAACGAATTGTAGGCGTTAAAATTTTAGCTGAGCTGTTTTAGCATCCTTTAGAGGAACCGACCTCATATGGAGAGGTTGAAGTTGTTTAGTGTAGTGCTTCAAGTACTTGACTACATACTCAAGCTGGATTAAAGAGAATGTGAACTAATTTTCATCATGGTTTATGAATTGAAAGCCGTTAATCGCTATTAAAATAGTTTAAGCTTTACCTTTATGAGGATAACAACAACACGCACAGGAATAATAGAATACTATTTACTACATACTATTGAGAAAGAGTACGACTTCAGTAAGAAAAGTTCAATACACTCAATTCCTGCACGTAGTTTCATTTATTTGATCGACTAGGAAAACTTGATTAATGAGACTGAACAAAGCGAAGAACTAATACGGATATCTTGGAGATGCTTTCCGACAGATCTATGTTACGTGGAAGAGAGAAAAACACTGTTATTCTCCTAATCCTCGCATCAAATATATACCGTTCTCGACGGATCATCCTCTTCCATCTGCAACGCAGCCGCTGGATGATAATGTGCTTAAAAACGTTCATTCTTTGAGAAGTCCATACAGCGCAATTTTGCATCGCCAACTCATACTGGAATACATACATAATTGGCCATTACTACCCTTTAATTATGATTTCGACTTAGTTTCTCACACCACTTATATTCTGTGCGTTAATTTTTATACCTGAGTAGTGGGACTTACAGTTTAAAGTCAACTCCGAACGACAGAAACTTTTCATGGTAATTTTATTTATCCACAGAGTTTTTGCCAGAAATCAGCTGAGAGGAAGTCGCCAAAGAAATATTTTTTTTCATATTTCGTTTTGTTGGAGATGTCTAACCTGGGGTTTGAACCGGGGCATCACGTCTAATGAGCCAGCACACTACCTACTAGACTACGGCGACTACATACAGAAATACTGTCAAGTCTATTGCATTAACGCGTAACGGAGTTTATGATGATGATTATGAGCCATGGGGAGGATGAGCGACTTATGTAGTATTATTTTCGTCTACAGGTCTCTGAGACCATTGAGACCATGAAAACAATTGTTGCCAAGGGCAATGTGGTTATACGCTTGATCTCTAAACAGACATACATTTTGCAGGTAACAATGGAGGCAAGAGAATTAAATTCTCTAACGATGTCGAAGCTGTAGTACCGGCCGTAATTTGAGAACCGATGAGCCGCACGTCACTTCTTTTTAACAACATATTGTTACGAAAATGGAAATGGTATTGTTAAAATAATAAGCAAAAGCTCCAAAAACAACACAATGGACTTGATCACGCATAAACAAAAGCTCCAAAAACAAAACAATGCAGTTGTTCACGTAATCAACGGATTAGTAAACATATAGCAACAACGTCTGTGTATAAAAAATATAGCAGAAAGACAAACAAACAAAACAACAACAACTCTGCCTGGACGAAAGTAAACAAGATACACGAACAACAAAAATGGAAACAAGTTGTTTACTTTTTTGGATTGTTCCCGAAGGTCGTCATCATCCTTCAAGTCGTCATCATCCTTCCTTCGAGTTAAGTTAGTCGTGTGACGACGTCGCGTTGAATTGAGTGAGAATTCAACACTGGTGGTGTGTGAAGAAACGAGATCGAGTTATAATCCAGTCAGACTTGTGTGCAGACAAGTTGCGTGAAGAAAACAGTTGTTAGTGTGGTGCTTACAAAAAAGGTTGTGAGCAAAGAAGAATAACTAACAAGTGTTGTTGCTTATAAAAAAGGTTATAAGCAGAGAAATATAACGAAAAGAAGCACATATTGTAAAAAAGTTATCGTTGTATAAGTGGAAGAAGTTCGAACAGTGGCACAAGAGTTGTGCCGATAATAAAGAATTGATTGAAAAATAAACACAGATTTATTTTTATTTTATTTGCAATCTACGAACTCATATTTTTAACGTTTTTAAAAGGTAAAAACGTAACAATATATTCGTTTTGCTCATTTATTGCCAGACTCATCTTAGTAGACTTCCATTCAATAGCGCAAAGATAACAGTAACATCTCGCTTAGTACAATGCAATCAGCCTGATGTTTTTGTAGAAAACAGTGGCATTGCGAGGAATTTCCGTCTTCCCCAGAACATTCTCTATGACGAAGTTGAAGAGATCGTAGAATAAGGGGCCGTCTTGTCTGAAATTTTATACGGTATCAAAACTTCTGAGCTTTATTATTAATACCGTGCTCAGACATTGCATTGGGCTATCTTAGCTATCTTAGCTGCCTTACATACATAATTGGTCATTACAACCCTTTAGTCAGGATTATGACCTAGTTTCTCACACCACTTATATTGTGTGTGTTAATTTTATACATGAGTGGTGGGACCTACAGTTTAAAGTCGAAGATTTTTGAGAAACTTATCATGGCATGGGGTTTGACCCGTGGCCTCAAGTCAAAGCTGCCTTGCAGTCGACAAAAATATTGTGCGTGTGCTGTTGTAAGCGAGTATCGCCGAAAATTCAAAAACATTAATTCGTTATCGTTCTGAACAACTTCCAATTTCACGAAGAAATCCGGAGCAAATTCGAGCAAAAGACTTCATGCGTGTAAAGTTCAGCTTAATTAGGAGTTCAAAATCAGCAATTTGTTCAATGGATAATGGAGTAAAGTGAAGTTATTTTATCTGATGAAGCGCATTTCCATCTGAAAGTCGTAGTGAATAAATACACCGAATTGTCGAGGCTTAAAATCTGATTCAATTCATGAGAATCAAACTTATCCACAATGAGGCGGAACGATTACACTTTAATTTTTAAAATTTCAAACTGAAATTGCAGTGACTGTGAACATCATTCGTTACAAGAACATAAATAGTAGAGTTATTGTAGAAATTCATGAAATTCTGATTACAACTGGCCACCAAGTTAATGTGATTTTACTGCTTTTGAATTTAAAAAATTTGTTTTGCAAATGGAAAATACTTTTGTCGCCGATAAGTGCTTCTAATGTTTGCTGGGATAACAGTGTGGAAGTAATAATTGCATGTAAATTCAATGTACTTGTTATTGTTGTTAACACAATGTTCATTGTATTTTTATGACTGTGTGTATGTGTGTGTGTGTATTTGTGTGGAAGTGGAAATGTGCAAACACATAGTCAAATCTACACATTTTAATTCATTTTCGCTAGCATGTATCAATACATATGTAGAAGAAATACACAATCAAATACAACTACATATGTATATGTGCTAGTGTGTATGTATGTGTATTACAATATGTATTTGCATTATAAATTAAACATTTATCTCTGTCGATATTTACTTAAGTTAATTGAATTTTCCATAACAAAATGAAAAATGTTTAATAACATTTTCAATATGATAATTGGAAAGTATCTATCTATGTATGTGTGTGTATTGTAGAGACACAGTGACATATAAAACACACTAATGCATATGTATGTATGTATATGTCTATCAATTGTTATGTTTCTATCTACATATATATGTTAAGCACAAAATTAAACATGAATGAATTTATTGAATTGACATTAAGTTTTTAATTACAATAACAAAGAAAAAAAAAAAGGAAAAATAATTTTACAAATTGTACAAATTACTAAACACAAGAGTACATTTGTCAATGGTATGCATTGATTTAAATATTCATAAGCATGTGTATGTGTATTTGTATATGTATTGTGTTGTAATATTTTGTTACAAAAAAAAAACCGACGACTAACTTGTTCATTACTAATCCCTAAATACGCGTTCAACGATTTATTTAATTTTCTTGTTGTTGTTTTTATTGGTTTATTATTAAATAAATGGCATGGCATAAATATAATTGTCTTAAATTCAATTGTGAATAACAAATAATATTTTGATCACATAATTTGTTTTTGTAATTGAGTTCTTTTATTTGAAATTCAATGTATTTTTAAAATAATAAGTAAGTGTGATAAACATAACCTAACATATTTACTTATTTCTATTGAACATACATCATATCTAAATAAAGCAAAGTGTTGTGTGATGAAAAATTCAGTACTTTAGTATTTTTTTCAGTACTATTTCATTTCAAAAATACCGCAGGACCCCCGCAACACTTTTAGTACTTCTTTATTATTACTCATTTTATGTTTTGCGCTTTTAAACTATTAATGCGTTAGCAATATATTGCTAAAGGTAGAATTTATTTTTAGCCCCGATTAGCCAAACGTATACGAAACATATGTCCGTTTTTAGAATACGAAAAGCAATGAGAACATTTACCGAAGCGTAATGTAATTTAATAAGCATTTACGTATCTTTTCATGTGCTACAAACGAACATTGGCGTTTGACTAAATGGGACGTTTACGTTTTGTTACGTTCAGAATCAACAGTTTTTGTTTTGTATTGAAGAATACGTATAAGTCGTTAGTTTTTGTGTTCCGTACCGTACGTGTATTAAATATAAATAAATAAATAGTCTAGTAGGTAGTGTGTTGGCTTACTAGATGTGCGCCCACAGTTCAGTTCATTTTCAAGAAAACGAAAAATTAAGAAAATATTCCTTCTGCAACCTCATTCTGTTAAAAACTCTGAGAGTTAATAAAATTGCCATTAAAAGTTTCTCAAAAAGTCTATCGTTCGGAGTCGACACACATAAAATAAGTGGCGCGAGAAGGTAGATCCTAATTTTTATTAAAGGGTTGTAATGACCATTGTCTACAAAAGTACCATTTGATGCGAAAAAGTACTCTTTCAGTTATAGTTCAGTACCATTTTAAAATTTAAATTTTGCAACACTGCTATTGATGCCATTATGTGTGGAATATAACATTGTTGTAGTCGCCGGTAGGTCTAGTAGGTAGTGTGTTGGCTTATTAGACGCCAGGCCGCGGTTCAAACTTCAGGTCGGAGATCTCCAACAAAACGAAATATGAAAAAATTTGTATGCGCCGAATTCTTCTCAGCAGATGGAGAAAACTCTTAGAGAAAATAAAATTGCTATGAAACTGTAAGTCCCGCTACTCATGTATGAAATTAACACACAGCTTAAGTGGTGTGAGGAGCTGGGTCGTAATCCTGACTAAAGAGTTGTAATGACCAATTATGTATGTACATATGTATGTATGTATGTGTGTATATAGCGCCGTTCAAAAGTTTGTCATTATTTCTCTGGGTGACTAGTTGTCCATTTTTCCATAACTCAGGCTTATAAATCAAGCTAAACTTGACCGCTGGCGCGTGTTGTGTTAGTTTTGAGAATCGTAGTGATTTGTAGCTCATACGCATACACCTGAGGCGTAAGAAAACCTTACATCTATAAGTATAACGTGGTCAAATCACACTATCTCTGTGGCCAGTTTACATGATCTCTACTTGAGATGACCATGACCGCAAATCGTTCGTGTAGAGTAGCCAATGTGGTATGAGCTGTATAGCATGTAGCGCGTGTTGACACAACTTGTTGTTGGTATCTAGATCCTTCAATTCAAACCAAAATGAAGGTGGTAATAGTTAAGCTATAGTACTTTTCGTTGACAGTGATGTCGTTCCCAAAGAAGATTTTTCGATGAAAATTAAGGCCAATTGCCAAAAGTTCCAACGTTCATCCAGAGAATATCCGCCGCTGTCTATGAGTCGGGTTCTTGTGGATGATGAGATAGCGAGATAAGAGCTATCAGTCTCACAGATACCGGCGATGCTTACAACAGATCTTGTGTTTCGTCGAAGTATGGGTGTAGATCGAACGTTTACCGAACCAATTGATTCCAATTCATAGATGCCCATTTCATAGTGCTTTTGCGCAAGCTAAAAACACACATATTCTTATTCTCTTTGGTTAGTCGTCACTCAGACAGCGACGAATGCACATGCGTAGCGGGTGTACGATTTTTCAGTGCTTAAAGCACTGAAAAAAATTTAGTATGACTTACGAAACATATTTTATGATAAAAAATGCGCTTGGTGATGCTCAATGCATTTTATGTTATAAAATATTGAAGGAATGTAGAGAATATGCTTTTAGAAGGCACTGTTGTTCTTATCATAGTGATATGGATGATTTTAATGATTTATTTTGTAAAAAATAAAAATTTTTATTTGGAAAAATTGAATGAGTGGTTACTTGAAGAAGAAAACAATGAAAAAACCTCAGAAAATAAAATGTTAAAAATGGAGTTATCAAGCTTAATAAGCTTGGATATTGTTAGGCATGGTAGACCATTTTCTGATGGGGAGTTCATTAAAAAAATTTTAAATAAATGGTTTCAAAAACTTAATTTTAAGCTTCTCGAAAATCTTCCATTGTCACGTAGTAGTGTTATTCGCCGCACTGATCAATTGGGGGCATCTTTAGAAGCCGCCATTGTAGAAAAATTTCTATTCCAAATTTTATTGTAAATTCCGCTTTTTGGATTTTTTCCGTACATTTTATTTCAGTTTACACAACTTTTTTTGAGTGCAGTTCTCTCTCGCTCACCAATACTACTACAGTTTTAGTTTTGGGCACCCCTGATTCCAATTTATCCACCACTGTGCGAAGAGTCCTCTCGGTAGAACTGTTATGGCGATCGTAAAAATGAGGGAAACGAGCAGTAAGGTTCTCGAATAGAACATCCATTTTGTTGAAACAATTTTATTATTTGCACATTTTGTTGAATGCCATATGTACCCATGTTGATTTGACTAAAGACATACATACATCCATACATAATAGCTCATTACAACCCTTCAGTCAGGATAACGACCTAGCTTCTCACACCACTTATGTTGTGTGAATGGCGGAACCTACAGTTTATAGTTGACTCTGGACGACAAATTTTTGAGACATTTTTCCTATGGTTTTTAGCATTTAGTTTCTCACTTTTTCCAATTGCTGTCTACTAATTGAGAGTTAAAAGGATGATTCTGATTAAGTTATGTTCACATTAAAGTTTTTCATATTTATAATAATTTATTATTTATTTATTAATTCCTTATACCATGCAATACAATGTTGTGGCACCTTTGGTATTACATTCCAACAATTACATACCCAATGTACAAAATAAAGAAAAGTTTCGTTTCGTTTGGCCTGAAACCGATCTCACTCGCTAGCATATTTTGCTTTATCATCTGTGATGTAGAAAACTCAATTTACTTAAACAAATAAATATGTCAACCATGTACGTATGCATGTGTATTCATTAAATACACATACGAGTTATTGAATAAATAAAAATAACGAATAAAGTGATGCAAAAAAAAAAAAAAAAACAAAAAAGTATTTTTACAATTTTACCTCCAAAGCTGGGTTGTTGCATGTAAATATTTCAATTGAGTGACAAAGAATAAATCATGAATGAAAAGGAAATTTAAAGTGAATTTAAATTTGTTTTATTTGAATATGAAGGACGATATTTCTTCTTAGTTCTTAAATTAAAAAATTTTTGAAATTTATTTCGTAGATAAAAAATCTATTTTTTTAATATGGGGTGTTTACTGTACAGTAACCTATAATAGAATCGTAATAAAACAAAGAAATATGCAACGGGCCTTGTGAATAGAAAATTTTCTGAAATTTTTGTTTAAATAGAATTTCGGCATCAATTTCCCACAAATTTTAAGCAGGTTTTGAGGCCATATTTCGGCAATAGCTCTTCGAATTTTCATTTCCCGGTGTTTAATTGTCAAATGTTTATCGAAGAGACTTAACTCTTAAAAAAAATAATCTCACACAATATTTAGGTGAAAATATTTTTTTATTCATTAAATCAAATGGAGGGCACGCTCTGTGGCTTATAACACCATCCGGTTGATACGACATGTCACCAAGATCAATGCCAGCTCATTGAGGTACGAAAATCTTTTAATCCTGTCCCAATACCATACACTATTGGCAATAATGTTCTGACCATCGATACCGCCAGTCCATAAAGTGTTGCAAATATTAATTTTCTGTAGATGTAAAGTTTTTGTATTATTACAACCCTTCAGCCAGGACTGCGACCTAGCTTCTCACACCACTCATGTTGTGTATGTGCTAATTTTATACATGAGTAGCGGGACCTACCTACTCCGAACGACAGATTTTTTTGAATAACTTTTCAAGGCATTTTACACTCAGAGTTTTTGCCAGAAATCTGCTGAGCGAAAGCCGCCATAGAAATACTTTTTAAATTTAATTTAATCTGGGATTTAAACCGTGTTAGAATTAGGATTACGACCTAGCTTCTCACACCAGTTATGTTGTGTGTGTTCTAATATTATATATGAGTGGCGGGACCTATAGTTTAAAGTCGAATACGAACGACAAATTTTTTGGAATTATTATTTACGCTTTGTTGGAAATATCTGTCATGGGTTTTGAACCGAGGCCTCACGTCTAAAAATCCAACACACTACCTACTAGACTGCAATTCTGCATATTTAAGTATCCATTCAGGCAAATATGGGCTTCATCGGAGAATAAAATTTGGAATCGCAATTCAATTTACATTCGCCAAATTAGTGGCGCATACGTTGATTTTCTGTCTTCAAATCCTGCACATATTGAATCTTGAAAGCTATTAAACAAAGATGGTTTTGTAAAAGCTTCCATAAAATGGAATTGTTAAAAACGACAATGCCTTCCTGTACAGCAGTTATAGTTCCTTCATACATATGTAAATACATACACACTTCAATCACGATTACGACCTAGCTTCTGACACCACCAATGTTGTGTGTGTTACTTTTATACACGAGTAGCAGGACCTACGGATTAAAGTCGACTCCGAACTACAGATTTTTGCGAAACTTTTTCATGGCAATTTTATTTACACTTAGAGTTTTTGACAAATAATTTTTAAATTTCGTTCTGTTGGGATATCGGATCTGGGATTTGAACCATGGCTTCATATCTAATAAGCCAACGCACTACTTACAAGACTACGATGACTTTAGAATTACTTATTCTGACTTTAAATGCGACAATTCTGCGTATTTAAGTACCCACCCATTGAACTAAATACGGGCTTTTCGAAGAACAAAATTTGGAATGGAAATTCAATGTCAATTTGCACTTCAACCCATTCGCCGATTTAGTGCGGCATAAGTTGTTTTCTTGGCTTTAAATCCCGCACAAATTGAAGCTTGAAAGCTTTTAAAAAAAGATGCTTTCGAAGAAACGGAAGGACATATCCCCAGTTGTTAAAAACGATGACAGATGTACTTCAATGGACACCCTGTACAGCGGCTAAAGCTTCTTCAGTGAGCACTATTTTGGTGGCACAAGGGATGCACATTATCAGTAAGAGTGGTACGAAAACAGTCCGTTGTTATTCGGGTTAGCTGCTGAAGGACGATTATCTACGTTAAGTTTAATGAACAGAATCATTATTTTGGAAAAAAAAAAACAATTTTAACAATTTGTAAGCCTTGCTTTGGTGCAAATCTATCCATAATGAAATCTCATACCAAATTAAACAAAAAGCAACTGTCAGCTGTTAAATTGGTTGTCAAATAAAGCAGCATTGTCAACTCAAAGTTATAAACCTTTAAAAAAACACCCTTTATATGTAATATGTAGTAGAATACTGATATCACTTTAACTGTCCTTAACCCCTAGAAACCTTCTTAGGTACGGTTGTATTCATACTCATATTTAATTACAAAATACTTGAATTCAAAGTAAATCGACAGCATATCATAGCATACTTGCTGTAGTTGGAGTTGGATACATACATGGGTGGTCGCTTCAACTGGTAAATATTATTTATTGTTGTGCAAGTAAATACGGAAGATGTTTAATTTCTCTATAAACTGGTGTTGTGTTGTGTTGCATGTTAAATTAACCATTCACCATACATACCATACGTTCACATTGGTATGGCATGGTATTTATATAAATATATGTACATATATATATATACATAGGTTCATACACGTACATATACTATGTATGTATGTATGTGTATATAAATATTTGTTTTTCTACTTGTGTTTGAGTTTATTTCCATTTAACTTTTTTTTTTATTTTACACCTGTACACCAGAGTAAATTTCTTTATTTGCTTGCTTATTGTAACAACTGTGTGGGGAACTTTTTTTGTCTGCCATTTCCTATTAAACAAGGGCTGTTGTAAGAGTTTTTGAAGGAGAAACTCAGTAGGTGGGGCGCGGGTACATACTGTGTTGACATGTTGTGCCTATAGTCTAGAAATTCTATTAAACTGTAAAATTTAAAGCGATGATATTTACTGTAGGCATCTTCAATTACACCATTTGTGACGAATGTAATCTGGAAATGTTTGTTAATATTTTTTATTCTGGGAATTACAAATTACACTCGTATTCATTATTGCCAAAGCATGCATTATTGGCCATTACAACTCTTTACTTAGGATTGCGGTTTGGCTGCTCACATCAATTATGTTGTGTTCGTTAATTTTATTCATGAGTGGCAATACCCACAGTTTGACAGCGAACCACGAACCACAGATTTAAGCTTTATCATCTCAATTATTTACACTCAGAGTTTTCAATCCCTGACTGTTGGAAGGGGGTCGCCAAAAGAATAATTTTTTTATATTTTGGGTTTTGAAGATGTCAGAGTTTATGTTTTAACTCTCCACTAATAAGCCAATACATATGAAATATTACGTACCCATGGGAAACTGGCGAATATCTTTTTAGCGGCAGCTTATGTCATCGGAAGATGTGCTCAATTCAACATGGATAATTAGTCATTACAACCCTTCAGTCAGGATTAAGACCTATGTAGCTTCTCATACCACTTATATTGTGTGCGTTAATTTTTATACATGAGTGTCGGGGCCTACAGTTAAAGTCGACTCCGAAAGACAGATTTTTGAGAAGCTTTTCATGGCAATTTTATTTACTCTCAGAGTTTTTGCCAGAAATCTGCTAAGAAGTCGCCGAAGAAATATTTACATATTTTCGTTTTGATGTCTGACCTGAGATTTGAACTCGGGCCTTCAGTCTACTAGACTACGGCGACTTCAACATGGATAGGAGGTACAAAAGACTGAATATAGCAATACTATCTGACAGTTTGGCAGCCATTCGAACTCTCGGATTTATTGAGGTTTAATCGAAGATCGAATAGGACTGTCTGAAAGACCTGAATTAGCTATGTAGATAGGATATGGTTACTCTCTGCTAGGTCCCAGATCATGTGGGATTTCTAGAGAATAAGCAAGCATAAGAGCTTGAGGAGAGGGGTGCTTTCGCGCAGATGATGGGGCCAGAACCCTTCCGTGGAGTGCAGATAGATATGTGGAAAAGTATGTTTAACGATAGGGAAAACGAAGAGAGTTAAAAACTCTTCCTAAACCAAGTGGGTCAGGATTACAACCTAGTTTCTCACACTACTTACGTTGTGCGTGTTAATTTTATACATAAGTGGCGGGACCTAGAGTTTAAAGTCGAATTCGAACTACAGATTTTTTAGAGAAACTTTTCATGCCATTTTTTTATTTACTCATAGAATTTCTGCCAGAAATCCGCTGAGAGCAAGTCCCTGGAGAAATATTTTTTTAATTTCGTTTTGTTGGAGATGTCTGACCTGGGCTTTGAACCGTGGCTTCATGGATAATAAGCCAACACACTACTTAATAGACTACGGCGACTACTAGTCATGCGTTAGGCTTTTAAAATATAATTTGAGGCTGATAATCGGTCTTTTGACAGGGCACTTATAAAGAAAGCAGGTGGACTCGAGCCCAATATGTAGATTCTTTGACGATGAGATTGTATCATTGGAATACATTCTTGTAACCTGTGAGGCATTAAAGCATAATTATTGAAACATTCTATTTTGAAGAGAAAGTGGGATGTCCCTGTTAACTTCATAAAAATTTTAAAATTAAAAAAAAAAATGAAATAAAACCATAATGATCTGAGAATAAGTGCAATTATCTATCAATAACTTGCTCATTTTATTTAGTTTGTTCTCAAATCTCATAGTATCTTATTGGTGTCCTTATTATTTTTCCCCATCACTGTATTTTAAGTATATACCATACAGGCTTGGAGTTAATGTCTCCTACAATACGATATCTTACAACCTGGCTTTTTTGAGGAATCCATCTAACTCATTACAGCACTCCTATCTACAATAGACTTGATGATCCTCAACTCCCTAAGCAATTAAATCATTTATTGAATTTTACTTAATTTTTTTTTATTAAATTTGTTTTATTGAAATATTTTTTAAATTTTTTTGAAAGAAAATCCTTTCGTTTATTTCTAGTACAAGTCAACATTTCTTAGAATCTGTCCATATGCGTTTAGAGAAGAAGAACTCTTTTCATTATTGTTACGCATAAAAACTTTTCAATTTCAACTTCATTTAGTGAAAATTTTCAAATGTTGAAATATTTATGTACGTATGTACGGTACCTCAACAATTTTCCCACAATGATGATAAGTTGTAAAAAAGTTGATTTCCCTCGGGTACTGTTTATTTCACCACAAAAAAAAAAAAAAAAATAAAAAAACTCGAAAGAAAATAATTTATCGTTTTCACATATTTTTCGACACATGTTATCATATAATACATGCCATATGTACATGTACTGTATGTATGTAAAGAATGTATAGTATGTATCTGAATGTAAACAAAGGCTTCAAGAAACAGTTGCTAGTATTATTTGTTTACATATACAAATTTACCATTTAATATAATAAAACTATTTTAGAATTTTGTTTTAACTATTCTATCCTCACGTCCTTTTTTTTTAATTAGACTGACAGTGAGATAGGTTAGAACAATTGTTTTACTGACAAATAATTTATTGACGTTCTATTCTCTACAAAATATTTATAATGAGATTCAATCAATAAGTATTTACATGTATTGATATTATATTCATGTAAATTATTTACAGTTAGCGTCAAAAGAAACTGTACATTAAAGAAAAATATACATTAATAAATTACCGTTATTTTTATTTTAAAATTGTTTCATTGCCAGTTTTTAAAATTGAAACAAAAAAAAAAAAAAAAAAATAAAAAGAATTTCGAAATATTGTCAAATTTTTTCGGGCACTCTCCTTAAATGGCAAATATTGGGTTTGCTGATTGTTACAATTTTATCCTTAGTGTACAGTTTTTTTTGACGCTCCCTGTATATTTATTTCATCAGATAACAGCAAAAATTCAACAATTTCCCTAGCCATACCACGGTAAGCCTTGGGCCACGGGACAATGGTATGAATTAAATATTAGTCACTTGAGTATAGAGGATTCGGATAGAAAAATTTGTAAAAATATGAATGCAGCTGTATGAGGAGAAATCTTTTCCAAGTCGGCAAGTAGAGTTGACACAATAAGGCTTTCGGATCACTGCAACATCTTCAAGGCAGATGGATCGTCAATGAGGTTAAAATATCTCTACGAAAGACATTAGTATTCTTTCTGTTACAGACGACTGTCAGAGTATTGGCTTTTAAAATCACGAACTCTAAGACGTTTTAGAGCTGCTGCGACTAGTTCCGTGCGATGGCAGTCAGGATTACGACCTAGCTTCTCACACCACTTATGTTATGTAATGCATGTTAATTTTATACATGAGTGGCGGGACCTACAGTTTAAAGTCGACTTCGAATGACAGCTTCTTGAGAAACTTTTCATTGCAAATTTAGTTACCCTCAGAGTTCCTGACAGAAATCTGCTGAGTCGCCGAAGTCGCCGAAGAAGTATTCAACATTCGTTTTGTTGAAGATGTCTGACCTATGGTATGAACCATGGCCGCACGTCTAATAATCCAATGCACTACCTACTAGACAACGACGACTTTCAAGGCTAAAAGTATACTTTATGAAACAAACGACTGTCAGAGCATTCACATGTATACCGTAGCACAGTGGTACTCTGGGGACTACAGAGCGAATGAGCTGGCCAGACGTGACACATCCTCCGTCTCTCTGATAATCAGACTGCTTTTAGAGCGTTTAGTTCTGACAGAACGAATTCCAAGACGGTTAATACGATACTCGTATCATATGGGTACCGGCACATACCAATATTGCAGGTAAATATGGAGAGAACTGATTGCACTGGCCCGGAGTGACGCAATCATCATCTTAGTGAGGATTTAACTTTGAGGAACTTATTGAAAACTTGCGTGTTTATAATTACCAATGAATTCCTTTAAGGTTGGATGGACGTATGGAAAGTTTGTTTAAATTTATAAGAAGCATGTTTAGTATGGTGGTTGCATTCATTACTGGGCATTGCATTATGGACACAATGTGAGACGCATTGATGTTGGACTTGTGGCAAATGACTTCTGCAGGTGTAAGAGGGAGAAAATGTTCTTCACCCATTTGGTACGTGCTCAGCTCTGTATCACAGAAGAATAAAAAGTCTTAATTTTTACTGCTTTCACTCACTTATCTCTACTGACAATGGAGATTAAGTGTGTAAGTGGCTTCACTAGGAACTCTAAATGGTTTCATGACTAGGGGAAATGGCCAACTGTGTTGTGTTATGACTCATACATGGTTTAAGTGTGTCTCTCCCATTCTGTTGAGTTGGCATCCGCTTCTACCTACCTTAACTATTGTAATACATACATAATTGGTCATTACAACCCTTCAGTCAGGATTACGACCTAGCTTCTCACACCACTTATGTTGTGTGCGTTAATTTTATACATGAGTGGCGGGACCTACAGTTTAAAGTCGACTCCGAACGACAGTTTTTTTTGAGAAGCTTTTCATGGCAATTTTATTTACTCTCAGAGTTTTTGCCAGAAATCTGCTGAGAGGAAGTCGCCGACGAAATATTTTCATATTTTCGTTTTGATGTCTGACCTGGGATTCGAACTCGGGCCTTCAGTCTAATAAGCCAACTACCACTACCTACTAGACTACGGCGACTTAACTATTGTAATACAAATCTAAAAATATTGAAAAAGAAGTCTTTCGGCGTCTTCCTCTCCGCTGAGAGTAAATACGATTGCCATGAAAACTTTCTCATGAAATCTATCATTCGGAGTCGACATTAAACGCAGGTCCTGCCACTCATGGATAAAATCAACACACACAGCATGGGTGGTGTGAGAAACTAGGTTGTTAACCTGACTAAACTGTTATAATAGCTAGTCAAGTAAGTTAATACGAAAAATAATTTTCAATTTTCACGTTAAAAAAATTATTCCCTCGAATACAAGAACTTTGAAAAAAATCTCAGATAAATTAAGGTTTCCTTTCCACTTCCATTATTAAATCATATATGCTGGCAGTATTAATATGTATGCGACTATATATTTTCACCGATGATTTGGTTCAAAATAGTTTTGCTTTCAATTGCACTTCCTATATGAAGATAGAAGAGAATGAAAGTGCACTTTTGGTTTACAAAAAATTTTTTTTTTTTAAATTGTTTTCAATGACATTCTGACATGTTGTCACATTTTATAACATGAGAGTTTTTTTCTCTTTATATTGCAACGGTATTCCAACACGTTTTAAATAATTTAAACGGGAAATATTAGAATTATTTTAAGGATATCCAGAACACATTGTCATGCATGCAGGCATACGTTCGTTATACGATATTCGATTATATGGGTAATTGAAAAACCAAAAACAAATAACAACAACAACAAAAAAAAACTATTTTCATAATGCTCGTTCGTATGAAAGTTAAATTTTTAATGATTCTACCTTATCAGCTAAACGACAGTGCCAATATAACTATGTATGCAAGTGTGTATCACTTCTCTTTTAAAGGCATTAGGGTTGTTGTTGTTTGCTGTTTGCAGGCAAAAAATTCCATACTTTCACTGATCAAAAGTTCTTCTCAATAACTCACTTAACATAACATAATTGGTCATTACAACTCTTCAGTCAGGATTACGACCTAGCTTCTCACACCACTAATGTTGTGTGCGTTAATTTTTGTACATGAGTGGCGGGACCTACAGTTTAAAGTCGACTCCGAACGACAGATTTTTGAGAAGCTTTTCATGGCAATTTTATTTACTCTCAGAGTTTTTGCCAGAAATCTGCTGAGAGGAAGTCGCCGAAGAAATATTTTCATATTTTCGTTTGATGCCTGACCTGGGATACGAACCCGGGCCTTTAGTTTAATAAGCCAACACACTACCTACTAGACTACGGCGACTTCAATAACTCACTTATAATCCCTAACTAGACTCTGACGACTAAAATTTATGATTTTGCATTATCATACTGGTAGGCCTAATTGAGAGCCAGAGATTAACTCCTTTCGGAGTAGTAACTACACTCGCTCGAAGCTCCTCGCCGATTACTATTAGAAATTTTAATGTGCAAAAATACATTCTTTTAGGACACCTGATGCAATAACCATAGAGTTAGTAAGTGCCCCTCCATGCAACACTCTACATTACAATGCTGTATGCAACTGAGCCGTTATAAGACGACCCCTTTTCTCTCAAGTGTACAAAACCCATGTATTAAGGCTGTTGAAGCTTATTTATCCGTACCATTATGATTCGAAGGGATGCAATATGTTCTCCATAAGTAATGTTGTGAGCGGAAACCTGCATGTTGTTTTCGGAACGTCATCTATTTTATCCGGTATTCGGTTCAAAATTATTCGGTATAGAACCTTTTGCATCACAAAAAGCTGCATGAACTCCATTCCGTTGTTGAATATTTTTCTTTTTGGAATTTTGGAATCAAAGTTCCTTGCCTCTACTCACTGAAAAAGGATTTATTCTTTCAGATATTTCTGTATAGAGTGTGGAGTATCTATGCACTCGTTTTATGACCAAACCTTGAGCATTGTTGAAACAATATCGTTTATTCCAACAACCTTTCCTGCTTTGTTCATCCTTTTTGCCGAATGTAAGGAACAGCTTAAAGAACTGACTTATGATGATGATATTACGTTGATTTTTTCGAAGCGAAATCACATACAAATAAAATGGAACGGCTTAAATGGCTGGAACATGCCGATTGAGAATCAATGCCTATAAAACAAAAGGCATCTGATCTTATAACTTACACAGCAGCCACATCCTTCTCGATAATAAGTCTGTTCAAAATGTGCAAAGTTTTGTTTATTTTGGCACCCAAACCATTCCAGATGATAGTGTCAAACAGATATCAAGTTTCCACTTACGAGGGAAAAAGTATATTGTTACGTTTCTGCCTTTTAAAAACGTTTAAGATATAAGCTCGTAGATTGCCAATAAAATAAAAATAAATTTGTGTTTAGTTTTAATTAAAATTGTTTATTATTCGCACAATTCTGTTTTCTACTGTTTACAACTTGATGTAAACAACAACAATTGCTTTTCTTTGTTATTCCTCTGTTTATAGCTTTTACATAAACAATAACAATTACTAAACAATTATTCGACAGATCTTTGTAACGGAGATCTTCAAACCACGGTTACTCTCTTCAAACGCACGGCGTCTTCACACAAGAGTGACTGAACTTCACTAACTCACTCGCCTGCTTTGCCTTGCCTATTGGCAGGATAAACAATCTGTTTAATGTTCTTGAAGGCGAAGTCATAAACATTCGCTTCTCTATAAGTAAAAAAAACATTCGAAATCTCTATAAATGTAGACATCGTTGTTAACATTTATTATTGTAGTGTTGTTTGTTTATTTTGTTTACATTTATACTTGTAGTGTTGTTTGTGGATTTTTGCTTACTCGTTTACCATTTTTCTTATGCTGGTGTTTGTTGTTATATTAAGCAGTACGTTAATTTGTAAACAGGTTTGTTTACTGCATTGTTTTGTTTTTGTAGCTTTTGTTTATAATTTTAATGTTAAGCGATCTAAAAGCAAACCACCAGTATTTAGATTTTTCATTTTCGTAACAATATTTTCAGGTCCTCTCCTGAAGCGATACCTAAAATTACCATTTACGACCAAAATACTTCTTCATGGCTGCGTAACATGCCTCGTTTCAGTGGAGCATGTTTTCATCAACCTAAGAAATATTCTTTGCATATGGTGAGGCCCACAATTGTATTTCCAACTCAGAGCTTTACAGAAAATGCAGACAAAAACCCAAACTGCAGATGAAACTAAGGATATAGCGCTGGATCAAAAGGAAATTTTTATATGAGATTCCAAAGACTAAATGAGCCTCCTTAATACAAAAGGATAGAAAACTTTTTTTGTTGTTGTAAAATAAATCGTTTATAATATTTATATGTTTTGACAAGTATTTATAATTTTTTTTTTGTTTGTTGTTGTTTTATTAAAATATAATCCACATATGAATATAGAAAAAATTCAATCATATAAAAAACCGATTTAACATAAGGAAAGTATATATTTATCTAAGAATTCACGTCAATTCAATAAAAACGAAACGAAAAATAAAAGTTGAATGTCAACACATGATGAATGACGGCGAATAAGTTTTTATTGAAAACATATCCGATTGCGGAATGCCGCTACATGCAGTTTTATATTTTGACGCAAAATGGCAACTCTTGGGTCGTTTAGTTTATACAGTCAAAGCTCGGTATAACGAACGATATATTGTCAGGCCCTTTCGTTATAGTGAAAAATTCGTTATATCGCAAAGTTTTTTTTATCAAAATTTTATTAAAAAAAAAAAAAAGTACATTTAATTCATTTTATTAAAAATATATAGATATGTCCTTAAAATAACGTTTGATAAACAATAAGTGAGTAAAAGTATTAAAAATTATTTAAGTTGGTGGAAAAAAATCATTTAAAGACGGTTGTTTACAAGTAACTTGAAGACTCATTTGAAGAGCTTCTTCCTGTATTTTTCGAAGTACTAATTGTTTTTGAATTTAAATTTGCTTACATTTGGAAAAATTGTATTTAATAGTCTGACTCCACGTCTTATACACTGTACTTCATCGCCTTGAAAAAGTCTATAAAGGGGGATCTCGTCCTCATCATCAAACTCAGAATTTTCCAAAAATAGAATTTTTTTCCAACATTTAGATAATGCGTCCTCCTTAACATTGTTCCAGGCGAGACCAATCATACAGGATGCATCATAAAGAGAAAGACTTTTTAAAAAATTTATGATGTCATCTGTTTCAGATGCCACTATTTTTAAAAGGAGGCTATTTCTGTAGTGTAATTTGAGTAAGCGAATGGCGTTTTGGCCATTGGCTGGATAAGAGGAGTCACGTTTTTTAAATCATTCGTTATACTGAGCTTGAAAATTATAAAACATTCGTTATATAAGGTAGTCAATGTAAGAAATTTACTCATTCGTTATATCCCGAATTCGTTAAAGTGAGTATTTGTTATACCGGGCTTTGACTGTATTTTAGATTTCTTAATTACATACTTTTTTCGTCCATTAGTTGGGATTACGACCTGGTTTCTAACACCACCTTGGTTTTGTGGGAATTCAGCGAAGTCGTGACAAAATTTTTTAAAGATTTTTCTTGGCAATTACTTTAAAACGTTTAACTTTTCCAACTGACATCACACTTAAAATAAATGTTTTCTTATGCCCGTTTTTCATTCGATATTTCGCCGTTAACGCAACACATAAAGTTGGCTAACTTTTGACTTGCGTTAAGTACTTTGACAGCTATCAGCTGTTTTTTCTTGTGTTCAGACAAGCTCTGAAATCACCGTAGTTTACTAGGTAGTGTGTTGGTTTCTAAGACCTGAGGCCACGGTTCAAACCCTAGGTCAAACATTTTCAACAAAACGAAATATGAAAAAATTTTTCCTCGGCGACATCCTCTCAACAAATTCCTGGTAAATCTGTGAGAGTAAATAGAAAAATTGCCATGAAATGTTTCTCAAACATCTGTCTTTCAGAATCGACTTTAAATTGTAGTTTCTGCCATTCGTGTATGAAATTAACACACACAACATAAGTGATGTGAGAAGCTAGGTTGTAATCCTGACTGAAAGTTTCCGATGACCAATTAGGAACGTATGTATATTTTTCCGCTAACGCAACGTATAAAGTTGTGTAACTTTTGACTTGAATCTTTTTTTTTTTATTATGTGCAGGTACGTCAAAGTACTGATTTTGTCAATGCTATACGTTGTGACTTTGCTGTTAGTTAAAAATGTCAAAGTACAACGTGGATTCTATGTGACTTGGCCTTTACTCTTAGAAGCTTGCTATGTGAGATGGACCCTATTAAGCACTGATGCAGCAGCCTTGAGAGTATTCGAGAGAAAAGTCTTACGTAAGATCTTCGGTCCAGTGGGAGTTGACGATGATTTTCGCATCCGATCCAACAGTGAGCTGTATGAGCTGTGCTGCATATTAATATAAAGCGGCTACGCTGGCTCGGCCATATCGTTCGAATGGAGGAGGTGGCTCTGGCGAGACGGGTATTTGATGCGGGGATCTGCGGAAGTCGGCGAAGAAGACGAACTTGTTTGCGTTAGGTTAGGTTAGGTTAGAGGACGTGTACTTGTCCGTTAAGACAAGTACAATAACCGGAGGTCGAAATTGACCCATTGTACAACGTCCTTGGAGAGGGAAGGAAATAGAGGGAATAGGATGAAAGGAGGGCATAAGGGTAAGGGGAGGATGGGAATCACACAGAAAGAAACAGACACAAACAAGGGTTGAGCGCGCGACTACACTTATGAAGCAACTTGTTTGCGTTGGAAGGACCAAATCGAGGAAGCCCTGTCATCGATTGGTGTAACCAACTGGGGTAGGCGCGCAAGGAGCAGAGGCGCCTGGAAGGATGTGTTATGGCAGGCAGAAATCCGTTAATCTGGTTGTTAATGGCCAATTAAGTAAATAAGTAAAGTAAAAATTGCTATGAAAGGGGGGATGCCGAAAGATATATTTTTTTCGTATTTCATTTTTATCAAGATATTAAAGCCGTGATTTGAACCTTATAGTACTTACCACGAGCATTTCTTAAAATTAAAAAAAAAAATGTTTTTATTGGAAATATGTATTTTTGAATCTCTGCTCATGACTTATACTTCGAATTGAGTTTCAAGCCTTTCAACGTATTAAAATTGTCGACCTTCCTTTGACGTATGCAATATAATTGTGAGTTTAACAATTTTAGATGAAATAATTAATTCGCTTCACGAAAACGCCAATTTGGCTAAATATTTTCACTATAAATAGTTGCACAAAGACGAAATCGTTTTCAGTTGCATAGTACTTAAGAGCATTCGTTACAAAATAATCGAGGACATTAGCAAGTGGCAGAAGAAAGTAAAAAAAGTTATACGACGGACATAAAATAAAACAAAACAAAGCGAAACAAAAGATACAGGACGTGAGATTGTGATTGTAAAATTCATGTGCAAAATTTATGATACTTCAAACAAAGTGTAAATATTTTAATAAGAGAATAAAAATGGTGTTGTTGCTTTTAATATTAATGTGGTCATTAATGGGGCAACATGTTTATGGTAAATCATCAACGTATGATGTTGGCATTGTTAAAACTGCGGCTGCTCTTATTGTTGTCGAGACTGAAACTGTAGCGGCGGATGATGATGATGATGGTGATGGTTATGATACTAATGTCACGGGGGATATGATACAACGGCAAACAACGAGAACGACAACGACAACGGCAATGGCAACGGCAATGACAACACCAACATCCGTAGTATCCACATCGATGAACGATGCAAAGCAAAAAACATCAACAACCATTGAGAATAAAGGCAAGAATAACAATGCCACGATTTATGGCCATATTAATGAAAATGATAATAATTCCAATAAATTGCCACAAAATGTAGCAAAAAGAGACCAACAACAGTCAAATAAGATGAATATGAACATGAAAATGCCACCACCATTGACACTACTATCACCATCATCAACATTGCCAACGCCATCGCCATCATCATCACCAACATCGCCAGTAACAGAAATAGCAATAACAGCAGCAATAGCAACAGTGACACCACTACCGCCAACAGAGTCATTGCTGATGGCAAAAGATCAATTATATGAAACAGCAGCAGCGTATAAAATCCCAAAGAGCATTGAAGAGGACAAAGCCAAAAACGAAACAACAAACGCTAAAACGGATGGAGAGAAGCCGGACATAGAAATTGATATATCAGTTGGCAATGCCACTAAAGTTTATAATTCTACCATAGCTGATGAGGTCAACAACTATCCTAACGGGACTATTAATATGTCCAGCAATAGCAATGTTTCCAACACTAGCACTTCTGATACGAAAAATAATGAAACATTACTCGATAATAAAATCTTAAATGGCAATGAATTTCAAATAAAAAACTCATCATATTTGAAGAAATCTTTTAGCATGGGTTTCATGCAGCAGGAGCTTATAACACAATTTGCTTTGCGCTTCAAAAAAATACCACGTGTAACGTATTTCACATGCTCGACAGCAGAGAAAAACGAAATCCAAAAAAATAAAACCGAAAACCCATATTATCAGCGTCACACGAGCATTGATCGTAGTACACTGGATTTAATAAAGCAAATGTATCAGCATTTTACAAAGAAATCTCCCAATTTAATGTTAAAAATCGTTTACATCGATCATTTGCTCAATAAAAATCGTATGAGCACCAGCAATGCCGTATCACGTGGTGGATTTAATAAAGGTTCACTATTCGGTTTTGGTTCTAGTGGCGGCCAGGCCACTAGAAACACATTTACAAACACTAACTGGTTAGAACAGATTTTACGTCCTGAACTGTTTCGTCAAATTGTTGTTTTGAATTTAGCTTGTGGTGAATCAAGCCGTCGCCTATTGGAAATGGTATAAAATTTTGTATAAAAAATGTTTTTTGTGTCTATTTGTGCTACTTTTTTTAAAAATTTTATAATCCTGTAAATAACACAATTGAAGTTCATTTGTAAGCAAGCAAAAAAAAAGTACTTCAGATTCAATACAATATTAAAATAGTACTTCACTGCACCCAAATCGTTTTTCCACATTCATTTTTATTGGAATGAAATTTTTTGTTTTCATATTATTTGTTTAATTTATTGAAAATTTATTTGTTTTGCATGAGAAAATGTTTTTTCAAATTAAAAAAAATATGTTTATAAGATAAATGAATTGCCGTAGTCTAGTAGATAATGTGTTGGCTTATTAGATGAGAGTCCCTGGTTCAAATCCTTGGTCAGACATGTCGAATAAAACGAAATGTGAAAAAAAATATTTCTTCAGTCTTCTGGCAAAGACTCTGAGAGTAAATAAAATTGCCATGAAAAGTTGCTCAAAAATCTGTATTTTGGAGTAGATTTTAAACCATAGATCCCGCCACTCATGTATAAAATTAACACACACAATGTAAGTGGTTTGTAAAGCCAGTTCGTGATTCTGACTGCACGGTTGTTATGACCCTTTGTGTATTATCATACACACAATATTTCTTCAAATGTTGATTTCTAGGCGTTCAATTGTCTCCGGTTTATCAACGTATGACAAGTGGTTTTACGTAATCACACAGAAAATAAGCCAACGGTGTCAAATAACATAATACTGAAAGCCAATTAATTGAAACTTTTCGTGAATTTATTCTTTTTTCAAATGTTTCTTTGAGTAAAGCCATTATAGTACAGTCAAAGCTCGGTATAACGAACGATATATTGTCAGGCCCTTTCGTTATAGTGAAAAATTCGTTATATCGCAAAGTTTTTTTTATCAAAATTTTATTAAAAAAAAAAAAAAAGTACATTTAATTCATTTTATTAAAAATATATAGATATGTCCTTAAAATAACGTTTGATAATCAATAAGTGAGTAAAAGTATTAAAAATTATTTAAGTTGGTGGAAAAAAATCATTTAAAGACGGTTGTTTACAAGTAACTTGAAGACTCATTTGAAGAGCTTCTTCCTGTATTTTTCGAAGTACTAATTGTTTTTGAATTTAAATTTGCTTACATTTGGAAAAATTGTATTTAATAGTCTGACTCCACGTCTTATACACTGTACTTCATCGCCTTGAAAAAGTCTATAAAGGGGGATCTCGTCCTCATCATCAAACTCAGAATTTTCCAAAAATAGAATTTTTTTCCAACATTTAGATAATGCGTCCTCCTTAACATTGTTCCAGGCGAGACCAATCATACAGGATGCATCATAAAGAGAAAGACTTTTTAAAAAATTTATGATGTCATCTGTTTCAGATGCCACTATTTTTAAAAGGAGGCTATTTCTGTAGTGTAATTTGAGTAAGCGAATGGCGTTTTGGCCATTGGCTGGATAAGAGGAGTCACGTTTTTTAAATCATTCGTTATACTGAGCTTGAAAATTATAAAACATTCGTTATATAAGGTAGTCAATGTAAGAAATTTACTCATTCGTTATATCCCGAATTCGTTAAAGTGAGTATTTGTTATACCGGGCTTTGACTGTATGTGCTGTATATAGGGTTGCCAGATTCCAATTCGCAAAAATCTGGACATTGGGTTTTAAAAAGCTGGACAAAACAAAAAAAGCTGGACATAAAAAATACAATTTTTGTCTCTGTTGGGACTACAAAATTCGAAAGAGTTTGAAACAACTTCTGCCACATCTCCATTTTATTATGTTTTTATGTGTTTATCAAGCGAGCGGCTGCCTTCATATTTGATTATAATGTCTGTTTGGCATAATTTACACTCTGCCGTGTAATTATCTTTTTTTCCTATCCAATTAGCATATTTTGCAAACTCTTTCCATCTATCACAGAAAGTTGTGAGTCGTCTTTTTGATGGACAAGCATCAAAGCTGGACAATCCAGCCAAGTCCAGCCAGGCTGGCAACCCTAGCTGTATAGCATAACGCTCCTTTCTGTTGGAAGCAAGTATCAGTAAAATTAGTGCCAACAGAGTTACGAAAAAAATGTTTAACCCTCCGTCACAGTCATGGATCTGGCCAGACCTTTTCCAATTTATTTTGCATTTTAAACGTGTTTCCAATATGGCTAGAGATTTGAATTTTCAGGTACCCTTCTGAAATTTTCTTGGCTTTCTGTTGGTAAAAAAAATGGGACGAATAAAGTAAATAAAAAAGGAGTTAGAAGGATATTTTGAAACCTATGTCATATTACTACCACAGTGGGTCTAGCCAGACCCACTTTTTAAACGTTATAAATTTGTAATCGAAGCAGTCTTTAAATGTTTTGTTTTAGTTTGACGCGAACTTTCAAAGTGTTTATGACAAATTTTTTCTAAAAAAGTGTTAAAATTGGAAATTTTTGGAAAATGAATGATAAATTATAATTTATTTTCAATACGCGACGTTCTAGTAACTTCGATACGGATTTCTACACTAGAATTGCCGAAGCTTTGGCAAATGACTTGAGACGTGAAAGAGCTAATGAGGAAGCCAGACAACATGAAGAAGATGATACATTTTTGGATGAAAATGATGAAGATTATTTGCTATACGAACCAAATGTAGAAGACGACAGTGATGTAGAGGAGGAAGACTGCGTTTCTGAAATAGGTGAAGAAAATAATAATTGTTTCATTCGAAAAGATGGAACCATATGGAATAGAAACCAGCCGACCAGTGGTGTACGTACTCGTCAACATAATGTGATGCGTTTTCGAGCTGGGCCTAAAGAGCAAATCTCTACTCCACTTGAAGTTTTCAAAAAAAACATTTTACACCAAATATTACAGACATATCGGTATGGAAGAGACGCAGTCAATAAATGGAATGCTGCAAATGTAAATAAAAACCAAGAGTTTGGAAGGATCTAAAAGAATATGAATTATACGCTTTCATCGGCATTCTTTTAGCAATGGGAGTTTCACATAATAACATGCAAAATCCACGGGTTTTGTGGCGTACTGACAATTTATCCATATTCAGGGCCGCAAAGTCTCTTCATCGATTTATATCCCTGACCAGATACATTTGGTTTGACGACGGAAGAAGACGGTCATTTTGATTACTCCAAGACAAAGTTGCGCCTATTCGAGATATATGGAATTTTCTAAACGAAAATCTTTCGAAGAATTATAGTCCGCAAGAGAGTAAAACCATTGACGAGCAATTGTTTCCATACCGGGGAAAAACTAAATTTACACAATATATACTAACGAAACCTGCAAAATATGGCATAAAAATTGGTGGGCCAGTGATTCAAAAACAAAGTATCCGTTACAAGGAAAATTATACACAGGTCGAAAGGAAGGTGAACAGCGTGAAATAAATCAAGGTGAAAACATTATGCTGCAACTTGCAAAGCCGTACGCTAAAAGTGGTAACACAATTGTCGCTGATAATTTTTTTACATCTTTAGAAGGAGCAAAACGTCTAGCTAATCTTGGTCTAGCATTCGTTGGCACCATTCGATCTAATAAGAAATGCATTCCTATAGAAATGAGAAAAAGTCCTTCACGACAACTTGGTTACACTTTGCAGTTATGTTCCAAAGAAGAATAGATGCGTCAATCTTCTGTCCACTGTACATTAAGCAGATAAATGTGAAGGTGAAGCCAATAAACCAGAAGCAATTTTATTTTATAATAAAAATAAAGCTGGTGTCGATTGCATGGACCAAATGGTTTCGCGTTTTACAACAAAGAGAACAATGAAGAGGTGGACTTTTGCATTTTCTGCAATATGTTTGATATTATGGCACTGGCAGCATATTGTATTTGTAAAGAACAATAAAAGAAATGACGCAAGACGCAATTTTTTGAATACGTTGTCTAATTCTTTAGTTTTCCCAAATATCTAAAACCTAATGAATAACACTTATGTTATTGGTCAATTTAGTATACCTGAATTTTTAGTTATAATTTGATGCAATTTAAACCGCTTTTAAAACTATCTACATAAAAAAATAATGTTAACTTATGCAAATACACTAACATTTATATTTGGTCTGGCCAGACCCAGTGTGGTACTAATGTGAAAAACTAAAAGTGTGTGTCACGGAGGGTTAATCGTATCCCCATATCGTTCACCAATGACAGTAATATTCTGACTCCGCCAGTCCATAAAGCATATCAAACAGTAATTTTCTATAGTAGTAAGGACATTTGCACAAAAGCTAGTGAAATATCCTTCCTCCAAATGCGGCAATTCTGCCTATTTACATACTCTTACTTACTTACTAACTTAATTGGTCATTACAACTCTTTGATCAGGATTACAACATAGTTTCTCACACCACCCATATTGAGTATGTTTATTTTTATACATGAGTGGCGGGACCTACAGTTTATCGACGACTTCGAACGACAGATTTTTGAAACACTTTTCTTGACAATTTTATTTACTTTCAAAGCTTTAGCCAAAAGATTGCTGAGAGGAAAATTGGAGAAACAAATATATTTTCAAAATTTCGTTTTGTTCTAGGTAACTGAGCTGAGCTGGGATTTGAACCACAGGTTCTTGTCTAATAAATCATCACACCATAGCGAATAACTTCTATGTTTGACATTAAAATCATTTGTTGCAATGAATTTCTCACCTAGAGCTAAGAGGACATACATACGAGTATAAAAGCAATTGTTCTAAAATTGGAAATCTTTGAGGCCTAGAAAAAGCTGAGATGGTTATTTTGTATGAGGAACTATTAAAACATATTGTGATAGTTCGCATGTATTCTTCTAAGCAACATTGGTGAGGATCATGTTTGGTGTGCCTGCAAAACTTCTACCACTCAATAAGAACGGATTGATTTTGAATAATTTCTTGTATCATGCCAGCCATTCTGTTAAAATATTCATTGTGTTGGCTTTTTGAGTAGGTCGGTGTGGTATTTGAGTAAAGATTGGCTATCACTGGAACATTTCCTTGAATTCTTGTACTCTTTTCTTATTTGGACACTGCGGCATGTTATAAAGATGTGTAATTGAGTAACAATCAGTTCAATATAAATTCAAGGAATTCTCTCAATTCTGCACAAAAATAATTTTGTAAATAAAAAGTAATCAAAGTCCAATTGTCGATTTATATAAGAAAATATCATTTTTAATATTGCTTTGAGAACACATATGACTGTGCTTCCTTGCTATTATTTTCCAGATACACAAATGACATATGCTGGAGTCTGAGTTTCTGTTTCTGCATAAAACTCCCTGTACTGTACAGCGCCTAGCAGTGTAATGATAAATACCGTGTTATCCATTTTGTGGTTTCAAAAGTAAACGTAAATAAAACACATATAAAATATTTTTTTCATGATACATATTTCTTTTTTATTGTAAAGTTTGAACGTTGACATTATGTGTGAAACACTACATAATTTAAATTACCTCCACGCGAAGTATTGCAAGCATTGATTCTTTTGAGATCATTTTCGACCACTTTTTGACACATATTGGGCGGTATCTCAGCCATAACTTGACGAATGTTGGTTTTTAAGTGCTCAATAGTTGAAGGTTTATCTGCATAAACACGGTCTTTCGCGTAGCCCCACAAAAAAGTCTAATGGTGTCAAATCGCATGATCTTGGTGGCCAGTTGATATCGCCACGACGAGAAATTACTCGGCCAGGAAATGTCTCTTGCAATAAAGCCATATTCGCTTGAGTTGTTTGGCATGTGGCACCGTCTTGTTGAAACCACATATTCTCCAAGTCGTATTCTTCAATAGCAGGCAAAAAAAATTCGGTTATCATATGACCATAACGCTCCGAATTGACGGTGACATTCGTTAAATCGTCGTTTTCGAAGAAGTATGGTCCAATCACACCTTCGGACCAAAGAGCCCACCAAACAGTGACTTTTTCTGGATGTAATGGCCTCTCTTCAATTACTTGAGGATTCTCAGAACCCCAAATACGACAATTTTGTTTATTAACATACCCACCGAATGTGAAATGTGCTGCATCGCTGAAGAAAATTTTGTTCGATACGTGGCTGTGGCAGAATTACCATTTCTGTAGTAGGTTTTGATAATTTTTATGCGTTGTGTGATAGTTAAGCGATCCATTTTCGTCAATGTCAGACTTTCAACTGAAAAGAAAAAAATTCGTTTCACAACTTAGTTTGACAGATGTCGAATTCCAGTCCCATACTTTTGAAACCACGAAATGGATAGCCCTTTATTTTTTTCAAATTAGAGAGTCTTGCTGTTGCTAAACGTTTAATTTATTCTATTTCTTGTTTACGTTTTGTTTCTTTATTATTATTAAATGCTTCCTCTTTTGTTTGTTAACAAATAATATAATAAAAAACACATGATGGATTCCATTTTGTAAAATAAAAATAAAAAACAAAAACGTATCGATACTTTACAAATGGTGTGCACTACTTTATTTGTTTATTTAACAAACAAACAAAACAGACAGAAAAAAAATCTATACGGAAACGGATATTAAACGTTTGTGTTTGTATGGTATGTGCATGTCATACAATAATAATGGCACTGAAATGTTATTTAACTGTTCCACTACACTTTATCTCTATCTCTGATGTTTGTATACGTCTTCGTCTTTTTGCTTGTTCAATATGTTGCGACGTGTGAGAGAGAATCGATACATTTGTCCGTTTCTGCTTTTGCTATAAAAGAAAAAAAAAAAACTGAAAAAACAGAAAAACAAATAAAAAAACAACAAGAAATTCTCATTTTCGATTTCATCTACTACAACTTGCACATCAACAGGCCTCAAATAAGGCTTTTTTTAATACAATGTATCACTGGTTGTTGTTGGAGGATTATGTATTTAATCGACAAACAGAAATCGATGATGCGGATGATATAGAAAACAAGACTAACAGTTACAGCAGTGTAAGTGGTAGTAAAAGCTCCATGGAGGAAATTGTCAACGGCAGCAATGCTGCAATGCAAGTTAAAAAATTATCCACCACATACCCATCCATATCGGATGTTGTTGGCGCCTCCACATCCGGCTCTGGCAAACTAAATAAAGTCACATTGCCTATACCAGCAGCAGCAGCATCCCCTCAATCATCTAATATCTCTACAACTGGTAATCGGCAGCAACAGCGTTTAATAGATGAAAAGTCTACTTCTTCTTCGTCTTCTTCTTCGAATGCCACTCGAACAGAAGTAACAGATGAGAATGACACAGAGATTATTGAAAAGTTCCTTGAAAAACTCAACATCAATATAAATACAGAGTTAATATTGGCAAAGCGAAGTAAGCGTGGCACTCCGACATCACCCGCATCCTCAGTCATCAAGTCGTCCAATATGATGCCATCACCACCACCATCACCATCCTCATCACAAGTAAACTCTGCATCTACTATAGAGTTGGATGATTATAATACACTTCAAAAGATGGATTACTACTTGTTATACGATGTTTGGTATGTTACAATCTTCCTTTTCATATTATCCTTCAAAAGCACATACACACATATATACATATGCCAGTTATACACAATACATAGAGAGCATGTGAGTGTATGTGTAAACGTTTTAGCCCAAAAACATTGAAGCAAAATGCAGAAAAAAATAAAATTTCTTTTTACGAGAACAACAAATTCAATATGTTTGTTGGGCATGACTTTATTATTAGACGTCATTGTTGCATTGCATGTTGAAATAGTTATAAATGGAATGTTTTTTTTTTTATCAAAAAAAGAAGAAATACTTTAATATACAGTAAGCAGTAAAAGTTAAACACCGGATTAATAATTACAAAATAGTATTTATCTTACGTAACGATATCAATTTCTTATTAATCAACGATTCGAGTTCAATACCTACGAAATGCTTCTTAAATTATAATCAAATAATTATTTACCCCCAATATTTACGTATGTATGTTGAAAAAATCGTGTGAATGAGAGATCATCAATGAATCGTTTTTTCTCTACTCATAAGCACTCATAAAATTTTGAATACTGGTGAGTCAACAATATTGAAATCTAACTATGTACTCTGATTCATTCATACTCATTACAACGTTGATTTATAAGTACAGGTTGCAATGCGTATGCGTACAACGTTGACATCAAACTTATACCATTCGAAATATGTTTGATTCATACTCATTGAGATTCATAACTTTAGAGAAATACTTATAATGCTTATAAATGATTCAAGTGACTCGAAACATTCATCAAAATTTACGGACCACTAGTTGTTGTTACATTTACAAAAAAAGAAAAGAACACATAAGCAAAAAAGTCAGAGCTGCAAGCAGAGCAAACACACAACCTTTTAATTAGTATTTTAGTGTTCGTACTTTACTTCATACTTATTTTGTACTTCGTGGTATATGTTTAGTTATGGAGAGTCGAAATCAACAACATCATACGTGCTGTTAAGTATGATAAGTATGATGAGAACTTCAAACTTTGAATATGAGTAGAGAGGTTCCATGATATTAAAAATTATGAGTATGATTTGATTCTACTCATCTTTGTGAATACTCATTGCTGATCTCTGGTGTGAATTTACATTTAAATTTACGATCCAGATCTGCAGTATGATGGAAAGGGGAATAACATCCAAGATTTATAATATAAAGAGTGTTTCAGTAAGAATGCACTCTTTTCATTTTAAAATAAAAACACATAATTTGGAAGATAATTGTAATGCTCTTTATTGGATTGTAAAAAAGATATGTTTGGTTTAAGTTTAGAATAAAATATCCATCAAATAGCCGCCATGGCTCTGATGACATGCAATTATTCTGTTCTGTTTTACATCTGCGTGTAATGGGTACGCCCGAACAGATATGCATCTTCCTCCAGCCAGTTCTGGTGTCTACTCTACAGTAGTACAGAGAGCTCGCATCTTAGATCCCACTTTTATGTGTCAAAAATTAATGAATTTTCATGCACTCTTGCTTGAAAGATATTCATTCGAAAATACTTCTTGGGTTCAGTAAGCAATTTTCACATTAAACTTCCTCTTACTTGTCTGTCGTGGAATTGAGATGACGTATATCAATCATGGTCCTCTATTTTTGTTCCATGATGGTACAAAGTCGAGATTAACTTTTTGTCCTTTGCTGAACTTTAAAAATATGTCTGCCGGCATCGTTAGTTTGCCGGCTTTTATTATTTTGGAATTCTTAGTTGTTGTTTTCTTTTGCTGCGCGTATGTTTTAACACTTTCGAATAGCTGTGGCCTACATAGAAGGCCATTGTAACAGCATTGGATGTTTTTTTTTTTTTTGGAAACTTTGATGATTTTTTCACAGAGTTGTGGCTGTACCTCACCGATAACTCGTGGGATCTTGGATTTAAGCTCAGGAATTGTTTCTTATACTTTACCCAACCCCAAAGAAAAAAAATTTGCACGGCGTTAAATCACATGATCTTGATGGACCAGTTGATATCAGATTTTATTTAGGTAATTTGTTCTGGAAATCGGTATTGCAATAAATCGATTATTGGATGCGCATTGGCATTGTCTTGTTGAAAACCCAAGTTGTCCATATTCAATATAGTTGAGGGCAATATAGTTGATAACTCCGTTATCATGTTCCTGTAACGAATGCCTTTTACAGTCCCCACAATTTCGGCATCCTCTATAATAAAGTAAGTTTCAATCAAACTAATCCACCTTAGAGAATTACTCGTTGTGGCTGTATTTATTTCTCATGCAAAGCATGAGAATTTTTGTGTATTCACCAAGCCATTGAATTGGAAATGCGTTTCATCGGAGCAGACGACTTTATCCAAATATGTTTCATGACCTTTTTATGGTCTTGTATTGTGGAGCTCCGGAGTAAGTAAACTGAATTCTGTACTCTTAAAAGTGGAGGTCTTTTGTAAAAATTCGATACGCACTACTTAGTGAAATTTGAAGTTGCTGAGAAAAATGTCGAATTGATGTTGTTGGGTTTTCGCCGAGACTTCTGTTTACAGCAGCAATGTTTTTAAGAGTCCAAATGGTATGTTATATGCACAGGATTTTTGATACTCGACCCAGTTTCTTCAAACATTTTGACAACTCTTGGTGTGGTTGACACACTTTCTTCATTGAAAATTTTGCGAAGTTTGCTAGCGATTTCAGCATAACTTTCAAATATTTGTATGTAGTTTTCACAGTTATAGCGCGCTGTTGTTTCGGAAAGAGTTCCATTTTTAACAAACATACATGTCAGGTGCCATATTTTTGATTTGCCACTGGCTGACAGATCAGGTTGATCAGTTGAAATTTTAAACCAAGTCAGACTTGAATGAAATTTAGGTTAGAAAGCAAAAACTCGGAATCGATATCACCCTTAACCAGATTATAGACAAAAGAAACGCCTAACACAGCCCTTCTACGTTCCAAAGTTGAAAGTTTTATCAGACCTAATCTAGCCTCATAAGATGGAAACCCATTGGCATAATCCCATCCTAAGCCACGTAAACAGAATAATAAAAACTGCTTCTGCACAGACTCTATTGAATCACTATGACAACGATAGTATGGATTCCAAATAACAGACGCGTACTCCAAAATAGGCCTAACAAGTGAAATGTATAGCAGTTTTGTTATATAAGGATCAGTGAATTCCTTAGCCCATCTTTTCACAAAACGAAGAACAGCCCGAGCCTTGCCAATCACCATACTAATATGATCAATAAAAGACAGTTTAATATCCAATAATACTCCCAAATCAAGAAATGAAGTAACAGTTTCCAAAGGGCAAAAATTAATCACATAAGTGGACAAAACTACGCCCCCGCGAGAGAAAACCATGCACTTACACTTTCTCAAGTTAAGATCCATCAAATTAGTCCCGCACCAAGTTACAAAGGAATCAATATTTCGCTGAAGAACAGCCTGACCATGGTCATCATCAAAAGTATAAAATAATTTAACGTCGTCAGCATACATCAGAATATTACAATCAGAAATAGCACAAGGAAGATCATTAAGAAACAATAAAAACAGTAAAGGACCCAAATGGCTACCCTGCGGAACACCAGAAGTAACATAAACAGTCTTAGATAATACATTCCTAAACAATACCCTCTGAGTCCTAAGGGAAAGATAGGAGCCCAGCCAACGATGAATAGTATCAGGAATACCGATCAATGACAGTTTATGAAGCAAAATTCCATGATCAACCCTATCAAAAGCCTTACCGAAATCAGTATAAATCACATCAGTCCGAGCCCTGGCAAGAAAACCCCTGAAAACATGCGTAGTAAATTCAAGAAGATTAGTGACAGTCGACCTACCTTTCAAAAAACCATGCTGGAAAGGGGATATTAAAGATCTCGTATTAAAAAAGAGGTAATCAGTCAACAGTTTCTCCATTAACTTGGGAATAGCACTCGTTATCTCAATTAAAATTTAGTTAATCAAGTACTTTAAACATTTTCATAAGTTTATATCCTTAAAATCGTGCGAATTTATATTGAAATGTAACAATATTTGTATGTAGGAATCCTGGTCTGCAATATGGCGGAGAGGTGAATATATCAAGTATTGGACATTACGATGTGGCTGAGGGTTTACAATTGGCTGAGTGGTATCGAACATCTTCGACGGTTAACAGACGTATGAACATGCATCTGGCGAACGTGCGTTGCTTAGTGGTGGTAAGTTATACAGACTTCTAATAAAATATTTACACTCAAATAATTTTTATTAAAATTTTTACCCACTTCAGTACCATTTCGAGACATTATTTATAATAAAATTTACTTTATAGATTACACACAAAAATCGTTCAGATACTTTAGAAGAGTACTTAACAACTCATTATGATACACATTTGGATTCGATGAATCGTTTCAATTTTGCTTTACTGTCACATGTACGTGATTTATTTAACTTTAGGTACGTTTTCATCAAATATTTTCAGATTCTTTTGTTTTCGTAATTACATACCAAAAGTTTTTCTTTTATGTTTTTAAATAAATTAATACACCCAACTCTTTTTTTACACGGTAGATACGTTCCTCAGAAATCCGTGTAAAAAAAAAAACCGTGTAAAAAAATAGGCGTTTCCTATAGTAAAATGTGGGATACGTTCCATGTCATCTGAAAACCGTGTAAAATAAAATAAAGAACTACATTTACTTTGAAAAACCGTGTAAAAAATGCTGAAAACTATAAAATTTCAGAAATGCATACAAATTGTATGTTCATATGGCATTTTATTGAGCATTAAAACTTAAAATACATAATTCATACAGGTGAAAAATTAGTAGAGCAAGCAAAAAACAAAAGAAATCTGTTAATCCAGAATTAAGAACAGAAAAATTAGAATAGAAATAAAGAGAAAATATTTACATATGTAGCTACATAATTATTCGTCGCTACTTGATAACAAGCGCAATTGTTTGCGACCAACTGGACTAAAGTCGGTATCATCACTGGAGATATCCATCAAATTATCCAATGGTGACTTTCGTCCGGTAATAGAGTTTGGAACTGTCGGACTACTTTCCGAAAGATCTTGCGCCGTCTACTTTTTTATTAAAAAATCTTTTATAGAAAGTTGAACTTTTGGTTTTTTAAGTACTTTATACAACTCTTTATACCCAGCAATACAATTATTAATATCTCGTTCCTAATATTTCCATATTAGGATCATTTTTTAAGAAATCATTCACAAGACAGTGATTTTGAAACCGTACTAGATTAAAATTTTTTTACAAACATTTTTTTTTCAACCGTGTAACTTGAAATCCGTGTAAAAAGAAACCGTGTAAAAAAAGAGTTGAGTGTACATAAATTAATTACATTTAAAAAATTATTTATAAACAGCGGAGTGTTTAAAATTGTATAAGTAGTTAAAGTAGTAGACAGAAGTTAATCGATAATATAGGGTTCAAAACGCCTTAGCACGTGCAGTTAGCATTATCAACTGGGAAACTCCTTCCCAATACGTCTAGACTGTCTACTCTCTACCCTACTCTACTTGTCTTTAAATGTTTCGTTTTGTTATATTGCAGCGAAAGAATTGAATTATTTTATTCGATCGCACTATCTAGCATTTTATTCACGTTGTTATTGGAAGTTGAACTCGCCAATGTGCTTTTTTAATGATTTTTCTTTAACACTTTGACGGACACCAAAATTTTAGGAGGCCTTCCCGTGGGTCACTTGCTGTATCTCCTTTATTTGGCAAGATACGAAAATTTATGACGTGTATACACGTCATGTCCCCCCAGAAACCCTTGTTATGACGTCTATAGATGTCAGTGTCCGCCAAAGGGTTAAGCATGTTACATGGCGCAGTTGAAGAATGTACGCCCACATTCGGTGATGATGCTGCCTTTCCACTTCTATGCATATTTGCTTGAAGCATTGTCGTGATCAGCGAGCATTTGCTTATCCGGGACTTGTAGTCACTTTAGTTCTGTTTTACATCTGCATAATGGGTTTGCTAAGAGAATTCAGACTTTTATTTTACGACACAAACAGATATGCATCTTCATCCGGTTGGGTGTGAGGCATTTTATCTGCGCATGACCTACTCTACACGTAAATATTCAAGTAAACTTGCAGTCGGATGGATACGATCGAATGTATCCATCCGACTTTGATGTGTCAAACATTGATGAGTTTTGCCTAACGCTTGGTTGAAACATAATCAACTGAAAATGTTCCTCGGGATCAGTAAACAATTTCTAGCTTCAGTTTCCTCTAACTTGTCTGTATGGGAATCGAAATGATGTATATCAATTATGGTCCTCAATTTTTGCTCCCTGATGGTACAAAGTCGGATTTAACTTTTTTCCCGTTGCTGAGCACTAAGAATATTTCTGTTTTTAGTTGTTATTTTTCTAAGCAGATATTACAACACTTCCGAATAGCTGTGGCCTTCTATGGATTTGTTTATAACACGCATCGGGAGTCGTTCAATGGTTTATGAAACACTTATGGGTGATATAATGGAAATCGTCTCAAACCCAGAAGGAAACATCAGGAAGCGCAGACGTTTCAACCCTTCCAAATAGCGGTGGCCTTTTATGGGTTTGATTGTAACAACATCGGATGCTGCCAAGAAGTGGCTCAATGGTTTGTGAAAGCCACTTATCCTTATCGTCTACATGGGGATTAGAGTTACAGACTTAAAGTACAGGGTGGGCCAAAAGTCACGAAGGGATTTGAAAAATTAATAACTTTTCTAGTTTAATTTTTTTTTATTTTTCTTTTTAGGACTTGTAAAATAAATCTGGGAGATTAATTTTGAAAGGTTACAACGTTATCCAGCGAACCAAAATCATAGAACTTTATTTTGAACATCATCGATCAATAATTCAAACTCAACGAGCCTATCGTCGTCATTTTAATGTGCGGAATTCACCATCCGAATCAATTAGTGACACGTTTTCAGGAACAAGGCTCACTAAGGGATCTTCCACGAAGCGGAAGACCACATTCTGTAATTAATGAAGCAAATATTCAACGCGTTCTGGAGAGTGTTTAGGAGAATCCTGAAACATCAACTCGAAGGCGCTCTGCTGATCTGCAAATGTCTCGGCGGTCTTTACGCAGAATATTAAAGGGAAATTTACATCTTTTCCCATACAAGCTGCAGTTAGTGCAAGAACTAAAGTCACGAGATTCCCAAGAACGATTAAACTATTAAACCCCTTCGTGACTTTTGGCCCACCCTGTACATTCGTTCAGAATGGGAATCTTCTCGAATCCAGCATGTGGGTTCTGTGATGATGAGAATGAATTATTCAAACATATTCTTGGAATCTGTGAGGCATTAAGGCATCCCGGAATGAAACATCAGAACTTGCAGACGTTTTAACATTTCCAAAAAGCGGTGACCTTCTGTGTGGTTGATTGTAACAACATCGGATGCTGGCTAGAAGTCGGTAAATGGTTTGTGAGTGGTATTTGATTTCCCTCCTACTACCCGTATCTGACTTTCCTGGTTTGGAGGAACTTGATCAGTACAGAGACTGCGTTCACCTGTGGCGTCACAACGGGCCGCTATGCGTGCTCAAGTGAGATTTTGGTATCAAAGCTACCACTCCAACGTACCTACCTAGCTACCCATATCTGAAAGGCATTTCATTACCCGCTGTCTGGGAATTAAAGTACACTTGTTTAGAATGGGAATTTTTCCGGTCAATTATCGAAACACATTCTTGGAACCTGTGAGGCATTACTACATCCCGAAGGGGAACATCAGGATACATATTAGGTGTTGGACAGACATTTGTCCTCGTTGACATCGAAAAGCAGCCTGAAGTTTGTCAGGGCAATAGGTTTGGAGAAAACATTATAGGGGTACCCCACATGGTTGAGGACACTGCATTGTCGTGTTAGAATATGTATGTAATATTGATGAGATATTATTGCTCTCAGGAGTAAATCTTTGTTTGTATTTGAAAATGGTTAATTGTTTGCCTTATACACCCAGTAAGACGTACATAGGGTAAATGAAAAGTCATTGTTATCAATGTCAGAGAAAATAATTCTTTAAGACTTCTACCACATATGTGAGGTTGAGTGTATGAGTTTTTACCATCTGGAATTTGTTGGCTTACTTACATATTTTTTTGTTTTGGTGTTGTTGTTCAATTTCATGTTATTGATTTACAATTATTTTGCAGTTTCATTTTGTCGAAAACAGCCACCTGGGGATATTTGAAAAACGGCAAATTTGATGGAATGATTGGTGCTTTGGTGCGAAAGCAGGCGGATATTGGGGGCTCACCGATTTTCTTTCGCATCGAACGTGCGAAAGTGATTGATTACACGACCAGAACATGGGTGGCCAGGTATAGAAGATGCATTTCTTTTTTTTTTTTCAAATTGATTTTATTGTGTAAATATATAAATAAATACATACGTACGTGGTGTATATGAATACATAAACGTTAAAACAAGTGTGGGTTATTTATTTTCAGGCCCTGTTTTATATTTCGCCATCCCCGTAGTACAAAAAAGGATCGAATTGTGTTTCTGCAACCATTTTCAAACGATGTTTGGGTGTTCTTAGCGATTTGTGGATGCATAACCATTGTCTTGTTATGGATTCTAACGAGTATAGAACGTCAATTTGATCCCGAAGGCTGCAATGAGACGTATGGTGCGTTATGTGAAATAAAAAATCGCTTGAAAGCGTTTTTTCTTTGGGATAAAAATTTTTATTTTTTAGGAAACGATGATGAAAAGCTTGCCAACCTCTTGACAGAGGATAACGAAAGCGTAAATATAAATGTTGGCGGCTTCAAAAGCTGCTTTCTGCGTTGGGGTGGTCTGTTTTGTGGTCAAAGTTTAGATAAAAGCGACTCCAGACGACGTGTGGGTTTGTTTTTTGAATCATTGCTCTTCTATTTGGGATCAATTTGCCAGCAAGGTGAACTATAATTTTCTAGTTTACTCCACTGTAGAATGTACTAAAATAAAAAAAAACGTCAATTTGAAACAGGCTTGTCATTTTCAACACGTTTATTTTCTGGACGCTGCATTGTCATCACATCTGTACTGTTTGCCTTCTCCATTTACCAGTTTTATTCGGCCAGTATTGTGGGCACTTTACTAATGGAGAAACCAAAAACTATACGAACACTACGCGATTTAATACACAGCTCCTTGGAAATTGGCATTGAGGATATTGTCTATAACAGAGATTATTTTTTGGTATTCAATTGAAATGAAATATTTTTGCTATGTAAACAGCAATATTGAAAAGATTTTTTATTTTTTAAAAGCGCACCAAAGATCCCGATGCTCAAGAATTGTATGCCAAAAAGGTGACATCTGTACCAATGACAGGAGATACGGGTTTTGTCGATGCACCACCCGATAACATTGCCCTTCCCACACAACTCACAGAACTAACGGATGCCCAGAAGGCAAAAGCCTATCGCGACATACTGCACAGTCATGAGACCGGTGCACATGCAAAGACAAATGAGGCCTCGAATTGGTATGATCCAGATTTTGGTGTGGCTAAGGTTAAAAAGGGCCGTAAGTGCGAAAGAAAGCTGTTAATGAAATAAATTGTTAATCCAAGATCCTCTGGCATTTTTTAGGTTTTGCTTTCCATGTTGATGTGGCAACAGCTTATAAGATTATTGCGGATACATTTTCGGAGAAGGAGATTTGCGATTTAACCGAAATACAACTGTTTCCGCCACAAAAGATGGTTAGTATTGTGCAGAAAGGCTCACCCCTACGAAAAACTATTACTTATGGGTACGTTTCCAAACGCAATTTTACAATTTAATGCCAATCCATGCCAATAATTATTCTAGCTTGAGGCGTGTTACCGAGGTAGGGCTCACCGATTATCAACGTAAAGTATGGCATTCGCCCAAGCCACGATGTGTTAAACAACTTCACACTGATGACTTGAGAGTAAGTTGATCACACATTTCCCTTGCCAATTTCCAAGCACAATTAATGCTCATATGGCTTTCACCTTTAAACATCTTCTGGAATGTTTGTTAACTGTCATATCCTTCATACATACTGATATACCTCACGTATCATATTATATCCTAACATATCATAACAAAAGCACTTTCAATGCTGCACATTGCATACTGACTGTTGCATCATCAGCATACCTTGACTACAATTGGTTGAATTTTGTCTAAGTTATGTGTGGATGCGTATGCCTGCCTTTTTAGGTTGACATGCAAACGTTTACATCAGCATTGCTGGTCCTTATCTTTGGTTATGCAGTCAGTCTGCTGATTTTGAGTTTAGAGATTGTACACTTTAAACTGTGGCAACGATATACAACAACATCATCATCATCATCGTCATCATCATAAGGACGTCACTCTGATGACATCATTAAAAGCCATCTTGTACCCATAAAGTACAATCAAATGGCGAATATCATGGTTGGCAATTAAATGTTTGCATGCGTTAGAATATGACATTATTTGCTGAATCAAAACTGATGGTGGCAAGCGGACGTTGAAACACTTGAAGGGATGGTATAAATTGTATGAAATACAATACATTTCTTATAATATTTCTATTTAATTTTAAAAATAAACGTAGCAATTATTAGAATTAGTCATGTTAAAAATAAATGTACCTTTGATTCTTTCAAAAAATTAATAAATGGTCCTGGCGTTTAATTAATTTGCTCGTAAAAATTGTCTTAGAATTGGTTTACAAAGGAGCAAACTTACATAATTATCTGAAGGCTTATCCATACTATCTATCACTAACTAGTTTGTGTAAGATATCATCGCTAATTTTTTATTCCTACTTATGTCCTTATGTGTGAAATAAAATGAAATGTCCTTCAAATATCTGTCTTGGCTTCTCTAGGTGAAGCACATCTAAAATGTCCAATTTTCTATGACTCTGGCTCATAAATCGTGCTGAATTCAATCGATGATATATCGGTTATATTGGCTTTTAGAACTGCTGTGGCTTGTGGCTTATTCACACACATCTGTGGCTAAAAAAAAAAAAACTCCACAAGAAAAAGTCTAACAAGATCAAATCCCGCAATCTCGGTTGTCAGTTTGCATTACCCTCACGTGAGAAAACTATGCCTCGTAAATTGCTCGTGCAAACTATCCAATGTTGCATAAGCTGTGTAACACATAGAGTTGTTTTTTAAATCACATTTCGTTGGTGGCCAGATCATCCAATACAGGTCATAAGAATTTTGTAATCCTCGACCTATAGTGCTCGCTATTGGCAGTTATGGCCTGGTAAAGTCGTTCTCAAAGAAATATGAATTAATGACGCTGTTAGCTCAAAATTGAAGTCGCCGTAGTCTAGTAGGTAGTGTCATCAAAAACAAAATACAAAAAGTATTTCTTCGGCGATTTCCTCTCAGCAGATTTCTGGCAAAATCTGTCGTTCGGAGTCGACTTTAAACTGTAGGTCCCGCCACTTATGTATAAAATTAACACACACAACATAAGTGGTGTGAGAAACTAGGTTAATAATCTTGACTGAAGGGTTGTAATGACCAATTATGTATGTATGTATGTATGTATGTTAGCTCAAAATTCACATCAAGCAGACACTTTTTAAGTATACATTGGGCTCTATTGGGCCTCATGTGTATTGGTATCGTCCCAAAATTCAATCCAGAAATGATCGTCTTCGCTGAAAATGTGATTTTTTCGATAAAAATTAGTGTCCAACTCATATTCATACACTCATATTGTTGAAACAATTTTATTATTTGGAATTTGGAATCTTTAACTTATCATTTCTGACTATTGCCTCCAATTCCAAACATTATGAGCTTATTAAAATATCTAATTTTCCCTGACTCTGGCACAGAAATTAGGCTGAATTGAACTGATGTTGTGGCTTATGTTCGCTCTGAGGACAGCAGTGGTTTGTGGCACTGAGCATCATTTTAAGAAAATCCTACAAGAAATAGTCTAACGGAGTCATTTCACACGATCTCGGCCAGTTCACACCACCTCCACGTGAGTTGATCATGCCCTCAACACGCTCGTGCTGAATAACCATGAGATGAATGAGCTATGTGGCACTGACACTAGTGGCCCGACCAAAATCGTTCTCAAGGAAATATAAACTGATGACTTATGCATTGGATGCTCTTGGCTGTCATTTGTTATGATATAGTCCCAAATTTCCAATTTGTGTGTTTGCGTACCTATTTAAGCAGAAGAAATTTTTGGATGAAAATTAGGTTGAGTTAACAGTTGCTCCTGAGCCTCTTCGGGGAACACCCATTGTTATCTATGATCGCCCATGATTAATGAAACTAAATTAACTGACGCTGACGCCTCAACAAGATGGGCTTTATCGACAGTCAAGGTTCGGTAGTGCTTGTTGGTGACTCTATAGAAAGGTTGCAAACATACTAAAACAAAGTCTTAAGTATTTATTATGGCGTCGTGGTATTTGAAACACTCGAAAACACATATGTATGTACATACATATGGACAATAGCGTGCCATTGTCCGTTGACAGAGAAACACCCAAATCCTCTCACCCACGGTATATTAGTTTATCGAGGCAAAATTTGCCTACAAAAAAAAAGAGGCGGCATTGCAGTTCTTATCTTCATATGTATATGAAATTTTATTCCTGGTATTGATCGGGCTTAAATAAGTTTTTCTTTTTTTAAATACATACCCGATTTGATAACATGTTGTTGTTGCAATATTTAATTGAAGTGTTTAGTTATATTGTTACGAAAATTGAAATGGTGTTATTAAAATAATAAACCAAAGCTCCAAAAACAAAATAATGGACTTGTTCACGTGATCAACGAGTAAGTAAACATATAGCAACAAAAACAACATACTTGTTTACAAGATCGATGAATAAACAAAAATATAGCAAGAACGTCAGTGTATAAAAAAATATAGCGGATAGACAAATAAACAAAACAACAACAACTCTGCTTGGACAAATATAAACAAGATACACAAACAACAAGTTGTTTACATTTTTGGATATTTCTCGAAGACATTCTCCTTCAAGCGCATACATCAGACTGCTGACCCTTGGGATATAAAAGGCAAGCAACTAGGATTCAGTGATTCAGTTAGAATTCAGTGAGTCGTGTGTGAAGACGACACATGAGATTCAGTTGGAATTCAGTCGTGTGTGATGACGACACGTTGAGTTGCGTGTGAAGAATAATTGTGGTTAGAAGATCTCCGTATAGTGCTTATAAAAAGGTTGTAAGCAGAGAGAGAATAACGAACAATTTTTATGGCATACGCCGAAGAGAATCGTGGTTTGAAGTCCTAACGAACGAGTGTGTAAAAGAAAGTCAGTAAATTGTTATTGGTTAAGTTAAATCGATAAAGGTGGCACACGGAATTGTGCGAATAATAAAGAATTGACTTAAAATTAAACACATGTTTATTTTTATTTTATTTGCAATCTACGAACGCATATTTTTAACGTTTTTAAAAAGGTAAAAACGTAACAATATTAACTATACTATCCTATCCTATTTATAATACATTTTTTTTTTTGTTCTTTTTGAAATAATTCGCCTTCTTTACAATTTTATACTAATTTGCTACGAAAATGGCTTCAACGATTGCTTTTATTTGATGTTTTGCTTGGTACTATTTTTCCTTGTATTTATGCATCAAACCAATATGTTTCTCTAATATGTTAATAGTTTTCTCTCTTTAGCTTTTTATTTCTACTTCTTCTCCGACTTTTATTTTTTATTTTATTTTATTTTATTTTTTTTCGGTTATCATTAGTGAGCGGTTGGTTGCATGTTCTTATATTTTTTCGGGTAGGATTTTAATATTTTTTTAATAAATTATTCTCTTTGTTTTGTATTTTTGTGTTCCTTGTGATCACGGGGTTTTATGTCTTTGTTGTTTGGTATTTGTGTGTGTCTCTGTGTGTTTGTGTGGGTATTTTTTATTTTTAATACATTTATTCAATGCTAAGAACCATTCAATATATTAGCGCATTGTTAAATATTTATGAAATAAATAAAAAAACAAAAATAAAAAAAATAGAAGAAGGACTCTCAATGGCTCTTAACCAAATACAAACAAATACTCGTCGTCTTGCTTATGGTGGTATTCCCAGTAAAATACTTGCATACAAAACTAAAATACAACGTTTTATAAAGGTTTCGGTTTGCATGTTTTGTTTTTGCCTTTGCTTACATTCGAAAACGGCAAAACCGTCCATATCTTTATGAATAAAAGAATAAATAATGCACAGACCAGAGCTGAACACAGAAAAGAGTAAAAAAAGAATGTAAAAAATAAAAAAGTAAAAAAAAAATAAATCCAAAATAGAAATAGAAGCGAAAGAGAAGTAATGGAAAGGAAAAAGTTAGCTGTTGGTCAGATCCGAATATTTAGTATCACTTAGAACATTTCAATTTTAGAATAATTACTCCACCACATATCGAATCACATGCGTCTTATGTAGAGTTTCTAATTTCCCGAACTTTTTCGCCTCCCGGGAAATGAAAAATAAAATTTCTTAATCCCGGGAATTCCCGGGAATTTGAATTAAATTTGTAAAAATAAATATTAGCTAAAATTTAAACACTCCTTTTAATAAATAAACCCACATTTAAACCAAAATAAACATTTTTATTCAATTTTTAAATAAAAAACAATAAATAAAGAAAAAACAAATATTAAAAAAAGAAAGCGTATAATAACGTAGTGAGATTAGTAAAATTTTAGGGATTTTAATTATTGTCCTTTCAAAAAATAAAATTTTAATTATTAAAGCATTCAAAAGTTCATCAGATGTTCTATTTCTTATTTTTGTTGATATGTTGCCTGCTACAGAAAATACTCATTCACTCTCTGTTGATGTGGATCTCACAGATAGCAGTGCATCATACAAATGTTTCAAGTTCGTCGTACGATTTCCTGTTATTTCAAATATACCAAATTCTTTCTTTAGCACATTATCAGGCTTCTTTTTTTTTCTTTGGATTTAATGTTGAATTTGTTAAAGACTTTTTCAAGGTGTTCTTTAAATGTGTGTGTTGAGGTTTCATCCTCTGATTGTAGTGTTTCGTCGTCACTATGATTTTCCATTTCAAAAAGTCTTTTGTACATTTCTTCAGCAGTTAATAATAGGGTCGTTTTATTTGGATAAGAAAAATTAATCGATTTATAATCATCCGGGTTTTTAAAAATTTTAGTAAAGAATATAATTTAATTTCTTTCATTTATACGAAACTTTAGTGATGCCAACAAATTTGTTGATAATATGTTGTTTTTACTTTCCAATTCTTTATAAAGCGTTTCAAGGATGATTTCTGCAATCAGTAAATTGCAATCTCTTCGCCCAAAGGCCTCTACAGCTATCTTAGCTGGGTTTAAAACTTAGTATAAGTCATCCAAAATCGATATGTATTCATCTCTCCACATGTTGATTAAATTGAAATCTATCAAACACTTCTTTATAAAATTTTTGGCCTTTAAGAAATTCTCAACCATAGATATAATTGAATTCCAACGCGTTCTTACATCGCAGCCCAAATGAATTTGTTTTCCTATTTCTGATTTAGCATATTGTTGTAACGAAGCTGTTTGAAGTGAGCTCATTTTAAAAACTTTAAACTTAAAAATAAAAATCATTTAAAATTCCCGAAAATTCCTGAAGAAAATTTCCCGGGATTTACCAAAAAATATTTCCCGGGAATTCCCGGGATTTTTTTCCCGCTTAGAAACCCTAGTCTTATGACATTAGGCTTCACATTGAAATGCCAGGAACAAACCAACTTAAGTGGTAAAAGGTTACAAATAGCTGATCGCTTCAAAATTCTAGAAACTTGTCGAAAGCAAACTATATTTCTATCTGGCCTTACTACTGAACATTTTTCTAAATTTAAAAATGCTGTAGTGATTAGTTTTAAATCGATATTTAATAAACTTGACACTGTGTGCAAACGTTTCTAGGCATATTTTCAATTTATTTTTTATGTTGTTTGCCTCTGCAGAAATGTCCCTCTTCTATGTATATCATGGATATACAAAACTACTAGGATTCTAAACCAGTTACATGCATACATACATACATAATTGTTCATTACAACCCTTTAGTCACGATAAGAACCTAGTTTCTCACCAGAGATCAGTAATGAATCATTTTTGCGCTACTTATAAGCAAAAATGAGTCAACAATCTTGAAATTTAACTATGTACTCTGATTTATTCATACTCACTACGACGTTGTTTTATAAATACAGGTTGCAATGAGTAGGCGTACAACATTGACATCAAACTCATATCATTCGAAATATATTTGATTCATAATCCAACTCATTCAGATTCGTAACTTTAGAAAAATACTTATGAATGATTCTAGTGATTCGTGTCATTCATCATAATTTACAGTATTAGTATTATGGACACATAAGCAAAAAAGACAGAGCAGCAAGCAGAGTAAACAAACAACCATTTAGTGAGTATTTTAGTGTTCGTACGCGATTCATACTTATTTTGTGCTTCGTGTATATGTTGCGTTAAGGAGAGTTGAAATCAACAACAATATCATACGTGTTGTTAAGTATGATAAGTATGATGAGTACTTCAAACTTTGAATATGAGTTGAGGGGTTCCATGATATTAAAATAAGTATGAATGCGTTTAAGTATCAGAAATTATGAGTATGATTCATCTTTTTGAATACTCATTGCTGATCTCTGATTACGATTTTGCTTCTCACACCGCTTATGTTGTGTATGTTAATTTTATCCGAACGACATATTTTTAAAAAACATTTCATGGGGATTATTGATGAAATATTTTTCCTTATATTTCGTTTTGTTGGGATGTCTAAACTGGGTTTTGAACGGTGGCCTCACGTCTAATAATCCAATACACTACCTACTAGACTACGGCGACTTAAAGGTTTCCAATAGCTGATCGATTTAGAATTTTAAAGGCATGTGAGAAATTTAGAATTTTTTCTGTATTTAACTAAAATTAGACATTCTTTTGCATTGATTTTCAACAATCTTGACACAAAAAGATTTCTAAAGATTTCTGAACGATATTTTGTCTTAAACTTATTAATGATTTGCTTCTCTCTGTCTCTCTTTATCATGGATATACAAAACTACCAGGATTCTAAACCAGTTAATGTCCTTAAGAATTCCTTTTTCTATGTGTTGCAAATTTTTTTTTGCAAAATTCTACATGTAGGGTATAAATATGGAAACTGTAACAACAACAACAAAAACTAACAGTTACAAACGGGCAAACTTTCTAAATAATGTTACACCAGGGAGCGAGGGAAAAATGTTGAATTTATGAAAATTTTAATAAAAAACCATTATAGGAAAACGACCATTGAGTTTCATACCATTTTCAATACATATGTATGCATGTCTGTACATAAATATAATATACAATATATGTATATACATACATATACATATATATGTATACGTCTTATATATTTTTAATGTCTACATAATACAACATACATATGTTTGCTTGAGTTTAACGTATTTAGTTGTGTTAAAATAGATAAAATAAATAAATAAGACAATTATTATAAAGATTTTAAGATGATCGCTTAAATAAGAATCAAGTTAAAAGGATAACGAATGTTACTTTTCAAAACGATGTACATATGCATCAGAGATCAGCAATGAATCGTTTTTCGCTACTCATAAGCACTCATGAAATTTTGAATATAAGTGAGTCAACAATATTGAAATTTAACTATGTACTCTGATTCATTCGCTACCGTTTCAATGAGTATGCGTACAACGTTGACATCAAACTCATACCAATGAGTATGCGTACAACTTCAAACTCATACCATTCGAAATATGTTTGATTCATAAGCCTACTCATTTATGTGATGTTTTTGTAACACAGGCAATTTCACTTGCTTGCCTGTTTATATGGGAAACACAAACAAAATTGAGTGTTTTTGTTTGTGTTTTCCATGCAAACAGGCAAGCAAGTGAAATAGCCTGTGTTATAAAAACATCACATTAGATTCATAACTTTAGAAAAATACTTATAATACTCGAGTGACTCGAATCATTCATTAAAAATTTACAGTCTTAATTGTTGTTTCATTTACAAAAAAAATAAAAAAGACACATAAGCAAAAAAGATAGAGACAGAGCAGCAAGCAGAGCAAACACATAACCAATAGTGAGTATTTTAATGTTCGTACGCGATACATACTGATTTCGTGATTCTTGTAGATGTTGAGTCATGGAGAGTCGAAATCAACAACATCATATGTGTTGTTAAGTATGATAAGTATGATGAGTACTTTAAACTTTGAATATGAGTAGAGGAGTTTCCATGATATTAAAATAAGTAAGAATGCGTATATTTATCAGAAATTATGAGTATGATTCGATTCTACTCAACTTTTTTAATAGTCATTGCTGACCTCTGATTCAAACCACAGATCAGACATCTCTAATAAACGATATATGAAAAAATGTTTCCTCGTCGACTTCCAGTCAGAAAATTTCTGACAAAAACTCCGAGAGTAAATAAAAAATTGCCATGAGTTTCTTAAAAATCTGTCGTTCGGAGTCGCCTTAAAATATAGGTTCCGCTACTCTTGTATAAAATTAATACACACAACATAGGTTGTGTTAGAAGCTAGGTTAACATCCTGACTGAAGGATGTTAATGACGAATTATGTATGTATGTGTCTGTTTCGAGTTATGTAGCCTATCTAACGACAATTAACCTGCGCATAGTTACCCGTAAGTTATTGGTCACTTGTAAAGAAAATGGATCGATTCAAGTGTAAGATGTAGATTTTGTGATAAGAAGAATGGGTAACCAAACTTTATTTATGAAATAATTAACAGCGAGTTATCCTTACTGACGCCGAACAGTATCCTGGAGACATTTTGCAGAAGATATACATAGCAGCTGCAGCCTTACTTTTGTTTTTAGCGATGTTTTGTTCTTCTACAACTTTTTCTCTCTTTATGTCAAAAAAGTCTTTCATGTTAGTTGTTGCAACAGCCGTTTCAGTGATAAGACTTAAATCGCTGCAGAATCTAATTGTTTTTTTTTTTTTTTTGCGCTAAGCATTTAAGAACAATTCTTCAAAAAACTTCAAAATATCTTCATGAATATTTAAAACAATATTTGCAAGACATTGATGAGATTCCAATGATGAATATTAGAGATGTTGTTGTTGTTGTTTTTAAACTTTTTGCAATATTTTCATATCGTACGGCAAAAGAAAATCGACAATAAACAATAAACAACAAACAACAAAAAAAATGTTTTGTAAAATGTGGCATAATAAACATAATATACAAGCAGACATATGTACATACACATTCAATTATCCCATGGAAGATAAAAGAGAAATATAGGGACAATAAATGCAATGGAGGGGGAGTAGGAATGTGAAATGAAAGAAATGAAAAGAAAAGAAATAAAGATTTTGTTGTCGTTATAAACATATTAAAGGCATGATGCCAAGTGGCAATTGCTTGCTTGTTATACAATTTGTTTCAGTTAAGTGCTCTTGTTTTCAATGTATTTTTGGTTTTGTTTGCTGACATTTTTCTATACAACAATACGTACATAAACAGATACGAATACTAAAACGAATACAAATACGAACAAAATAAAAATATTTTTTCTTTCCATTACTAGTCCAACTATCACAGCCGCTACCACAATGACGACTTACGCCACAATCGCAATCGCAAGCACAATCACTGCCTTACATTTACCAGGATTCAGATGAACTGATTCTCTTCTTCTTTCTTAAAAGTCAATGTTGTAAAGTTTGTAGACACATTTTTTTGTTGTTGTTTTTTTTCCTTTAAATTGTATATGTTTTACTATTATTAGTTACCAAAATGTGAGATTTTTTTCTGTGTATGTGTGTGTGTGTTTTTATTTTTGTCGCTCCCCAGCCAGCATTTTTGGAAATTTTTTAATCAAATTCGAGTCGTTTTTAATTCTTATGCGCGATTAAAAAGCTAGAATATGCGCTCATTTTCTGATCATAAAAGATTCTTTTGTCGGGAGAAAAAAGGGCCTACCCGCGATTCTTCTTAAAAAGTCATTTATAAGTCATTTTCTATATTAGTTTATTTTATAGTAATTTTCGACCCTTTTTCTAGTAGTAGTTAATGATAATTTTCGAATCGCTTTCTGATCATTTATTAGTCCTATTTACTTTCGTTTATGATTATTTTTCGAGTCGTCTATCAATCATCGTTTAATCGCATACGAGTCTTTTATGAGTAATTTATCAGTATGTTTTGTAGTCCTATTGTAGTCCTATTGTCATTTATCAGTCATGTTTGTATTAATTTGGACTCCTTTTTAGGTCATTTATGATTAAAATTTTAGTCATTTATTAGTCATATTTATAATTGTATTCTACCAAAGAAAATAAAGTATAAAGAATGTGCATCTTAACCTATTTTGGAATATTTTTCAAAAATATTTCAAGACGCGGGGGGAAAGATAGAAGGGAAGGAAACGAAGAGCGTAACAATGCGTTGCTCTCATCGTGCGTTTTTGTTGTTTGACCACTTTTTTATTAAATTTTCTGAAATCACTTATTCTGGTCAGTGTTGCCACGAAAAAAAATATTGCAACCAACATTTGTGAAAAAAATTACCAAATAAGAAAAAATTAACCAAAATTAAATTCACAGTTTTTTTATTTTATTTTTTCAAATATAAATTATAATTAATACAACATAGTAAGAAAAGAAACAAAAAATAACAAACTAAAATTTTAGTCTTACAAATTAATTCATTTCTACAAACAAAAGCTCTTTTTATAAGAAAAATAAATAACGCATCCGCTACACATGTGTTCTTGTCGCAGTCTGATCGACAACTAAATCAAATAACACAAGAATGCGTGTGAGTTCTCTCTGCACAATTGTGCGGGTAGTAATTTTAAACAAATTTTGGTGAGAGCGGGTCGTACGCCTACAACCCGCCATAAGAAACTTTACTTCTACATGATGCGCATTCTTTATATCCATATTCTTTGATTCTACTCTCTTTAAGTGTTTTTTAGTTGGTTTTCTGAGTCCTATGTACGTTTATACTGCCGCGATTTCAAAAATCTCGTTCGTATGAACGTTAGTAACAAAGAAAGAATATTAACACATTTGCGATGGATGACGCTTAAAGTCGTCATTTAAGATTTTCCCTTGGGTGCGGATGACGCTTTATGTAGTCATTTAAGTTACCGTTTAACTATTTATTTAATGTAATGTAATTTTTCAAATTCAAATTAAAAAGTATTTATTCTTATATTATTGGTCGTTAATTATTGGTCGTTAATTATTGGTCGTCAAACCCACCAACTACAGTTTTCGGTACTATCGTGAGTAGAGATCGGTTTTTACGAATTTGTACTTTCGTCCATTTCTCCGATAGCTCAACTGCTTATTCAACGGAACACAGGTTAATAAAAGTGCAAGAAATTATAAATTATTTTAGCAATTAATTTAAAAGTGTATAAGAACCATGACAGAATTTATCACTCGGTGAAGGGATAATCCCATGGAGGGGAAGACTTCGATTCCGCACTTACAATCCAGATAAAATTTTGAAATATGGCAATATTCAAATATTCTCTACTATTCATAATGCCGACATGATCGATTCTAATAAAATCGACCGAAATATCCAACTTTTCATCACGAAACTGCACTGCATCAATGATTACAATCAATACATGAATGGTGTCGATCTTGCCGATCAATATCTTGCCTATAAACCTATCTTCAGAAAAACTCTCAAATGGACTAAAAAGGTCTTTTTCTATCTTCTTCATTGCGTCATATTTAATTCATTCCGTATTTATCAAATACTGAATTCGCACTCAAAAATTAAATTAGATTTTACGATTTTATGCTGAGTTTAGCGGGAAGTTGGTTAGAAGAAAGCCCAGATATATCACATTTTAATACCGAAGAAGCAACCAATGAGCCCTCAACTTCTACACGAACGCCCCGTTTTGACTCAACAAAAAGGCTATCAGGAAATATAAAACATCACGAATTATTAAAAATTTTGAGCAACGGTAAGACTGTGAAAAAAAGATATCGTGTATGATATTCGCACAAAATACGTCGAGATAGGTCATATATGTATGTATGTGTAGGAGCTGTAAAGTTCCCCTACATATTGAAAACTGTTTTCAAGCATACCATACAAAAAAAGAATATTGACTTACAATGAAATGAAATTTGAAAATTATTGAAAAATATGTACATATGTATATAATTATAATAAACAACAGAAATATTTAGAAGTATAATTTCAAACTCTCATTTTTATGCTTAAACAAGTCCTATGCTCCCTTCTTTAAAATTTAATACAGAAATATTAATTACATAAAAAGCTATGGCAATTTTTCTAAACCTATGCGCGATTGCAACAATTGACAGAAAACGGCCCCGTACCCACAGTAAGCGAAGCCAGCAATGCCCCGTCGCGAATGTGTTAAGTTGACATTCGTGATGTATGTACATACATACATCAGACATCAAAGTTTATTTAAAAAAATATTTTTTTTTTTTTTCATTAAAACACAAAGAAAAATTTTCTATTTAAACAAAAATTGTACTTTATTTCATAGCCATCTTTTAGATAAATGAAAGTTTACACAGCAAGAATGAAAAAACAGCAGTGTTTAATCATCTATCTGCGTAAAATATGATCATAAAATACGTACAGTGGGACCTTTATTTTCCGTGATGGTCGGGACCGGAAGCATTCTGTATAATCGATTTCCCCGGTTAATTGAGTATCAATTTTGGCTAGTTATTTAATAGATATTTTTATTAATTAATAAATGAATATGTACATATTTATATAAAAACTAAATAATTCAAGGATTTTATATACATACAGTGAGCGTCAAAAGTGAGTAAACACCGCTGAAATAATTCATTTTCTTAGGATAGCGAGAAAAGTAAATGAGAATAGTCGAATAAATTTCCATAAATTCAAAACCTTTATTTATTACTTATAAAATGTTAAAACAAAAAAATCGCAAAAATTATTGTTGTGCTACAAGTATATTTTTTATAATAGAAAATTTAAAATTATAGTGGGTGTTGACTCACTTATGGCGCTCGGTGTACATGTTTCAAAAATATAAAAGAAATAATTTTGTCAGAAAACAGTAAACAGTAGATAAGGATTTCATGTACTAAAGAGGGAATTCCCCTTTTTCGCTTGTTTGTCCAAAATAATAGCAAAAAATGTTTGCTTATATTCACGGATAATAGAGGTAATCACGGTTAAACGATGCAGAAAAATTTAAGTCGATCCAAAAAGACAATGCAAAAAATTTTCTTTTTCCATCCCGGATAATTGATGTTGCCGGATAATCGAATCACGGATAATCAAGGTCCTACTGTACTTACAATCACTTTTCAAATACCTGCATGATGTGTTTTTGATTAAGCGTTTTTCAATCTTCAGTATAAGTAAAATATAATAATAAATAACGGAAATAATAGTCATATTTTAAACGTCTGGATGATTAATTTCCGATTGCTATACAATTTTTAATTGCATTTTAAATCGAACTCATTTTACTCATTGGCGCTAATCATTTTTGAGTCCTTTTTTAATCGTGTAACTGACTAATAAATTTTTGATCACCAAAAGTACTCTAAAAAGACTTAGCAAGGTGATTTTTTTTTTAAAACAATCTTCCAAATGCTAGCTGGGTTGTTTCCTTTCATTGACTTTGAAGGAGGCATACAATGTAACGAGCATTCAATAAGGAATAATGTTTTCTTTCTCTCTCTCTCTCTTTGTGTTCAAAGTTCATTTTATTTTATTTTATTTTTTTATATTTTTCCTGCAGTTTTTTTTGTTTTTTTTTTTGCTAATGTGTGGTAACTTTTAGCCACAAAAATTCTTTCTTGGTCAATTGTCATTTTGCCTTATCAGTTACACAAACAGTTAAGAAAGAGATAAATTTCAAATCTATGGCTAATGTTGTACGAACAACGACCACCACACAGAGATAGAGAAGCACACTAAAAATGCTTTTCATTTTCATTTTCTCCTTCAACTTCTTATTCTTCTCTGATTTTCGTTTTTTTTTAAAAGCGGAAGTACTTGAAGTAAAACAAGCACAATAAATTTGTTATTCTAACGCTGTTGTTGTTATTGTTGTTGTTTGAAAAATGTAATTTTGTTGTTGTGATAGTTGTTTGTTATATTTTTGATTTGATGGCCATATTTTTCGCTTTCCATATTTTGTGGCTGGCTAATGTAATAAAGGACCTTGAGTTTATTTTTTTTCCTTTTCATTAGCTGTGTGTAAAGGCCATCCATTAGCTTCTCTGTTAAGTGCAAATATTGTGGGGGGTGGTAGTGTATAGCCAGGCCATAGTGCTACAATATCTGTAATTATCTGTAAATTACAACATTTTAGAATGCCAAGACAATCTCAAAAAAAAAAAAAAAAAAGGTCAACGGCGTATATTTTCTTTTTATTTCCTTTCTTTTTTTTTTTATTGAAAATTATTATTTTTTCTTGACTTCCCGCAGGTAATGTCATAAATTAAATGCTGATATTGCAATCGAAACCCAGTAATTTTTGTTTATTGTTGAGATGTCTTAATTATATGCTGCATTCCTTTCTGTCATTCTTCAGTAATTTTTGGTCGGATTTTCACTTAATGAACTTCAACGAAATTTTTTCCTTTTTATTCTTTTTTTATCCTTATTTGAGCTTACATGTGTGCGTGTTTTTTGACTGTGCGTGTAAATGTTAATGGGAATGTTGACTGTTAAAATTATATGTTTTCAAAACAAACATTCATACAAGCATACATACCTACATACAACATACATTATAAACTAGAAAATTAATACATATTTTTAATGTATTTTTTATACAACCTGATGAAAACAGAAACAAAAATCTATCAACTTAAAGGCGGAATAAATTAATTTATTCATATTTTATAGGCGTACAGTGAGCATCAAAAGTAACTGTACATTAAAATACATTAATAAAATACTGTTATTTTTATTTTAAATTGTTTCATTGCCAGTTTTTAAAATTGAAACCAACAAAAAATTTCAAAATATTGTCAAATTGTTTTCGTTTACTCTCTTTAAGTGGTAAGAGTTGAATTTGGTGATTGTTAGAATTTTATCCTCACTGTATAGTTTCTTTTGACGCTCACTGTAGGTATATATTGTATTTGAGCAAATGATAATAACATTTGTTTTTTTGGTAGAAATGAGAGTTTACGCTTCATTAAATTTCAATTTACCCAAGAAGTTACAACTGAAACGTTTCTATTTTACAAGTAATATGCGGGCGTATTAATTGCACTTCTTTTAATCAATTGCAAAGTAAACAACAGGCCATTGATTAAAGTTTTTATATAATTTCCCAACTTAACTTGTAATGAGAGCTCCTTGCTAAGGGCAATCATTCGCTAAGAAGGAGATAACTGCACTTCGTTGGCAGTTTAGTCAAATGAGTAAAGGTTCTCCACATCCGAAAAAATACGGGCTGCACTCAGCTGCCATACAATCGCTATCGAGAATAAGTCTACGATAGGTTAGGTTATAGTAGTAGCTTTGATATCAAAGCTTACTTGAGCTCGCATAGCGGCACGTTGTGATGCCACAGCTGAGCGAAGCCCCTGTACTGAACTGATCAGCCCAGGAGTATGTCTAACTAAGAGTGAATTTAAAAATATCCCATTTAACACACATTTAATGAAGTATGCTGGATACCTAGTGACCTCAAAGACTAACGTGATGTTTTTGTAACACAGCCTATTTCACTTGCCTGCCTGTTTATAAGGGAAACACAAACAAAATTGAGTGTTTTTGTTTGTGTTTTCCTTATAAACAGAAATTGAGTGTTTTTGTTTGTGTTTTCCTTATAAACAGGCAGGCAAGTGAAATAGGCTGTGTTACAAAAACATCACATAAGTAGCCTTATCTGCGCAGAGCTAATCACTTTGAAGTAGACAGCTTCTGGATATTTTAACCATATTCTTACTTCCTTAATTGGGCATTATAACCATTTTATCAGCCTTCCAACCTAGCTTCTGTGGTAACATATCTACTGTTGTGACTACGAATGGGGTACGTAATTGGTCATTACAACCCTTCAATCAGGATTACGACCTAGTTTCTCACACTACTTATGTTTTGTGTGTTAATTTTTATATGTACATGAGTGGCGGGACCTACAGTTTAAAGTCAATTCCGAACGACAGATTTTTGAGAAACTTTTCATGGCAATTTTATTTCAGAATTTATGCCACAAATCTGTTGAGAGGAAGTCGCCGGAGAAATATTTTCTCATTTTTTTGTTTAAACCGTGGCCTTACGTCTAATAAGCCAACACACTATTTACTAAACTACGGCGACTTCATCTACTAATGAGGGAAGATAAAACTCTATCCTCGCGTAATATTTAGGGAGTTATCACGAATAAGAAAATTTTCATGCGATACTCCTTTTCTGATCTTAAGTTTATAGAATATCTTTAGTTTTTAAGCCGATGTAGTTCAGTTTATCAAAGACGAATATAAACAGGCATCTTCTTTCGTTGAATTAAATTTTGGACAAGCGTTACAAAGTTTCCCTAGGTCAAGAGAAGAGGTTGAGTTTATATGGGAACGCAAAAATATTCAATGAGACATCTAAGCTAAGAAGGATTGTCTCGTGACGAATGTGCTAAAAAGGAATGATAGTTCATATATCAGCTTAGAAAGAAAAACTATCGAGTTACTTGGGGAACGTCTTTCAGTCTGAAAAGAGGTTTGGAATGGTTGTATAATTGGGCACAACACTAGTCGCAGTAATGAATATCGAAGTTACTTTGCGGAAGAATAATCTACGCTACGCTAGGGAGCTCGTTTAGAACGGGGACCATAAGAAAGGAAACAACAGGGAGTGGGCTACATTCTCTTAATAATGGACCTCTACTGAAAGGGCCCAATCTCAATGGGCGACTGGACGATGTCATGGATCGAACTAAGAACCTTCTGGAGCGTTGGTTACATGATATTACACCCTAATTGATATTATAGTCTGTTGCAAAAAGAAACAACACTCACTTCACATAAAAATTTTAAAGCGAGAATAGAATTTGCGGTGCTTCAAACGTAACTGAATAAGGTTACACCATTTATGGTATTTTATAATGTACATATATACACACATACATAATTGGTCATTACAACTATTTAGGCAGGATTATGACCTAGCTGCTCATCTATGTTGTGCGTGTTTATTTTATACAAGAGTGGCGCGATCTACAGTTTAAAGTCGACTACAAACGACAGATTATTTTCAGAAACTTTTCAAGGCAATTTTCATTTGCTCCCAGAGTTTTTTCTAGAAATCTACTGAGAGGAAGTCGCCGTAGAAATTGTTTTTTATATATCGTTTTGCTGGAGATGTATGACCTGGGGTTTGCAACGTAGCCTTACGTTTAATAATAGTTACACTACGTACTAGACTACGGCAACTTTTCTAATGTATTTATGGATATTTGTAAACTATGTATATATGTACAAAATGAATATGGGAAGAAGACGTATCTACAATTCACTTATCAGTTGTAGAATTTAATAAAAAAAAAATTATACCATAAATATTGTTATTGTTATTCGGTTTATTAAATTTCTATAATAAAATAAACAATTTTTTTTTTTGCTGTAAACACTATAAACAGTGCATTTATGCTTAAGAAACTTTTTGTTCCCGACAAAACTTGTGTACGTATGTATTACTATTTACTGGAAAAAAAATTTGGATCTGCTATTTTACATACATAATGTTCAGGTATGTGGAAAAAATATGAAATTATTTTGAGAGTACTTCAGAGATTATGCGCTTCTTGATTTCGTGCACAAAAGGTTGAAGTGAAAAATGCATTCATACAATACACAATATAAGTAGTGACGTTTATCCATTTATGTGAAGAGCAGCAGTCTTTTTTATTTTTTTTTTTTGATGTTCTGATGTACAGAAAGATAGGCATTCTGGAAGTATTTCGGTCTAATTAACCTCAATTATATACGAATTGTATCGTAGTTTCTTACTTATCGTAAACTGAGAAGATATTCAAGCATGCATGCTGACTATATACGAGTATATGTATGTTGGGAATTGAGTGACATTGTTAATACGATGACAGTATGCATCGTACTAGAATGTTGCTTCAGCTATGCAAGCTCTCTTATAATGTGAAACACATATATGTATGTAGCGGAATTCATGGAGAGAGTAACAGAGTTTTCTTTCGTTAAATTTTGTTTGGTATTCTCATCTCTCATGTAAACAGTGCTGTAACAGTGAAAAAGGAAGAATAAATTCTGACCTACCTTAATGCCAGAATTGAGAGAAATGTTCCCAAAGGATGTATGAAGGACTCCAGAAAAGGAGAGATAACTTATAAAATGATTACAGGAATAAAATAATGAGAAATTAAATTAATTTTTTGTATCTTATTGCAGATGTTTAGAGCCTTTTCTCTGAATAAATTAAATAATTTATTAAACAATTCCTATGAATTTTTAATATCCTGTACAGAAAACCAAAGAGTACGTATGAGAAGTGCGCATGTTAGCATTTTCAAATTGCTTTTATGTGAGTTTCTCAATTTTGGTGTATTGTCGTCATGTGATATATTTCATCGAAAACATAACAACATGTGCATCAGTGTTGTGTGTATTTCGCCGAATAACATTTTCAAGCTGGAACGCTAAATTCTAACAAGTTGAAGAGACATTCGGGCGCTAATGTCCCAAGAATAAAATGTTAGAAAATCAAAAAAAAAAAAAAAAAAAATTCACACTAGAAAAGCAGAAAAACAAATTACGGAGAAAGGCAAAAAAGAAAGAAATAAGAAAAAAGAAATATACTGGCCTACAACAATGAATATGTTACACACGACTTAACACAAAATAAGTGAAATATTATACCAGAAGAATAAGCATAAATCTCATTGGTTGGTTAGAAAAAATAACGACAGGGAAATAAACTCAACAACACGGCGCATCTAACTTGTGATTAGTTATTTACAACTGTTTTCATTCATGTGTAGGACCCAGAGCTGGATAATTGTTATGATTGGTACATATTCAAATCAAATAAAATAAAATAAATTGTAAATAAATAATTAAACAATTAAATTAAATTTTTAATAATAATTATTAACGTTTAGATTGTTAAATTAATCTTAACAAAAAATGATTGGATTCATGAATTTTTATGATTGAGAGTAACAACAGATTTGACTGAAAAACAAATGAATTGTAAAACATAATTTCACAGAATAACGATTTGACGATGGTGAAAGGAAAAAATTTTTTTTTTTTAATAGCAAGAGATAGTTATGAAAATGTTTAGCCAGAATATCTTGCAATTCTCAAATATATTTTCTGTTATTGCATTTCATGTCAGCGACTCATTTTAATCATTTGCTTTAATTAGCCTAGTAGTCTAGTTGGTAGTGTGCTGGCTTATTGGACTTAAGGCCCAGGTCAGACATCAAAACGAAAAAATATTTTTCTTATTTTCTTCTTTTTTAATTGACTACCAATTTCGTTTGGATTGAAGTGGATGATGTGGACATCATCGTCATGTGGATTCAACAGAACCGCACCATGTACTACACAGCTCATACCACATTGGATATTCCTCACTAGCGATCTGAAGGCATAGTCATCTCATCGTATAACTTGACTCCGTTAAATATTTTTTCCTGTGGAGTTTTCTTAAGTCACAGACAAAATATATTTAAGCAGGTAGTAGCAACGAATTCCCGAATGATTCCCCCAGCATATTTAGCCTGTAAAAACTAACAAATGGACATCAACTTTAAAGTGGATGATATACATATATGGAAATTAGGTGGCACGATTGATTCAACTTGGACAATTTACTTTTGATTGTCAAAGGCCCTATTGGTTCCTACAGTCTTAAATGAGGTTTTAGTTACTTCATGACACCTGCCATAGCGTATAAGAATTTTAAACTGACTACCATTTACTGCAATTTAAGGCTGGATATTAATTTCTTAAAAAGAAATGGTATTTAATAAGCAGTGCATTGAGAATTCCTGGTAGAATCAAATGTTTACGTTGTAGACATTTTATGAGGCAAAGATGTAGAGGGAAAAATATTATATATTATATTACAGCCTTATCAGGATGGGATCGTGTGCATTTCAAGTGTCCTGGCGATGGCCATTTATAAATTTTCAAAATTTTTTCCCCCCCACTTTAAGATATTTAAGCAAATTAAATGTAAACTCTTGAAGTCGCCATAGTCTAGTAGGTAGTGTGTTGGCTTATTAGACGCAAAAGCCAGGGTTCGAGCCCCAGGCCAGACATCAATACAAAATACAAAAAGTATTTCTTCTCCTCTCAGCAGATTTCTGGCAAAAACTCTGAGAGTAAATAAAATTGCCATGAAAAGTTTCTCAAAAAAATCTGTCGTTCGGAGTCGACTTTAAACCATAGGTCCCGCCACTTATGTATAAAATTAACACACACAACATAAGTGGTGTGAGAAACTAGGTCAATAATCCTGACTGAAGAGTTGTAATGACCAATTATGTATGTAAATGCCTGTTTAACATTAATTTTCATTTTCTTCTAACACACATAAAATTCAGAAAAATGCATGAAATCTTTATTTGAATCGATAGTACGGTCCATATAATTTAATGTTTGAAGATTATTTCATGCAAATGTTGACCGCGACTGCGCCTCAAATGGTCCATCCGCTTAGTCCAATCTTGGGATACTCTTTCCAACATTTCGGCCCGTATGTCACGAATAAATGCTTCAATGTATAGACATGAGCTTTAACATAGCCTCACAAAAAATAGTCTAAAGGCGCTAAATCGCACGATCTAGGCGGCCAATTGACCGGTCCCGAACGTGAAATAAAATGTTCACCGAACTCGCCTCTCAATAAGTCCATTGTTACGAGTGCTGTGTGACATGTGGCACAGTCTTGTTAAAACCACATGTCATGCAAGTCAAGCTCTTGCATTTTGGGCAAAAAAAGTTGGATATCATCTCACGGTAGCGCTCACCATTCACAGTTACGTTACGATTCGCAGCATCTTTGAAGAAGTACGGTCCAATGATGCCAAATTCAATGATTTGCAAGCTTTGTTCGTTTGTAAGACGATTCATGGTTAAATTATAGACCAAACTGAAGATGTTTGACAGTGAAACAAAACACGAAACGTGCGTGAGCTGTTTAAACCAGTGTTGCCAAAAAGATAATAGCTAAAAAATCACCCTTTAGAACGGTTTAAGTGGTTTGATTACAAGTCTTAAAAGAGTTTCTTGGTATACTTTTATCGGTGTTTTAATGTTTACAGGAATGCAATTCAATAGGAGACATCTCACGAAAATGTAACTAAAGCTGGATGATTATCTATTTCGGCTTAAAGAATTAATTCATTCAAGAAAGACAACCATTTTATTCTTCTTTCTGAATTTTATTGAAAGTGGGCCAATATATTTATGGCCTTGCTTATTTATTTCCGACTGGTTCTCTGTATGTACAGAAGAAAAATAAAATGGCCTCGTTCTTCTAAACATATGGTCTTACTGGTTACTGTAGTCCTATATACTATTAGTGGAAAAAGTCTGCAGAAAACTCATTCCAACCTTATTGATTAAGGGATCCGTCTTCTCGGCATGATGGTATCTCTGAGTATGTCATTTGGTGGTCTGCATTAAATATGACCGTTTCAACTCCTCTTACTTACTCACATAATACTCGAGTTCACTCAAACTATAATTCTTAAAAATGCTTGAATATTAAAATTTAAGTAGTAGCGCTGAAAAATTAATGTTCATTCAAGCTCCCACCTGCATATTCGCATTTGCTTTTTACGTTCTTTAATACTGGGTACGCAGTAAGGTTGCCGTGTTTCAATCAATTACACTTTTGGACAGATGTTCTTGGACCAGTGGACTTTATTTTTATTTACTTAAAAAACATGTAGAATTCTTTCAATCCACACCAATTAATCTATAAATGATGCGATGTACATACAAGATATAAATAATTTACGATGCTTGTTCAAAAACTAATATGACATTTTATTTTTCTCAAGAGAATTGAATTATATTTCATACATATGTATGTAGGTTTTGCCACTTACCTCGGTTTGTGCGCCTTATGGGTGGTGCCGTGTTTGCTGAATGAGGAACTAATGCAGAATTAAACAAGAAGACGAAGAAGACCGAGGCAGTCGATTTTGCGTCGGTCAAAAGAACTCTGCCCTTCGTTAACCACAACTCGGCGAATTTTGCGTTGTGCCTCTATCCTGCGCACGTACTATAAAATTCAACAGCCCCAGGAACGGACGGTAAACGATAATAAATGACATCATTTGGCTCTAGAACAGTTGTCAACTGACCCTAATTTTCACCAAAAAATCACCTTTAGACCCAATGGGAAAGGGAAATTTCGAGTATTGTAGTTCATTCCCCAGTTCGAACATATCGAACGAATAAATCTCAGCTGTCTTCTGACAATAACTCTCTGAGAGTAAAATAAAATTTACATGAAAAGTTTTTCGTTCAAAGTCAATTTTAGACTGTATGTCTTCATGAACATACTCGTATAAGCATATGCCATAGCGTAGATAAAATTCAGAAAATCATTTGAAAATAAAATGTAAACTTTTACAAAATTTTTTAAAAAAACGTACCATTTTCTGATCATTTCATGTAAAATATTCAGTTCGTGAGCGTTGTTGGTTTTTTCTTGTGAATTTTTTTTGTCTATTCGGTAATTTAAAAAGAGAGTCCATAAAATTTTTCTTTTTTTTTTTGGTAAGAATATGTTGTCTGTTGCATTATTTTATTTCTTTTCCGAAAATATTTCTCTACCTTTCATTCACATTGTGTATCATTATTACGACTCTTAAAATGGGGGAAAGACAACAGCACTTGATTCTTTCTTCTTGTTCGTGCATTCAAAACAAATCTTTTGGTATTGATAGGAATTATTGTATTTTCTGTAGTTGCTTACATTATTACGTACGAATAGTGGACGATATAAACCGAATGTGCCATCCATTTTCTCCAGGTCTCATGGAGTTGGTCTTTGTTTTATTGTCGACATTTATATCTGCTGCTTTACCATTTACTTTTGCTACAGCAACAGAAGTAAAATGCATTCGTTTGGTTTTGGAACTCCAAAAAAAAAAAAAAAAAACAACTAAAATGGAAAAAAGGAAATAAAATATGTTTTTCTACTTCGGCATTTCTACAGTAAGGCATCTTCACTTAGAGTCAGTATAGTTGATTTGGCATTTCGTTGTGAAGGAACAAAATTTATGAATATCTTGGACAAGCTTTCATAATTTCCGGAGACCCAACTACAATGACGTCGGCATCAGTCTGTAGGCAATTGGAGGCTACTGAGGCATGTAACCCGGCTAGAGAGGCATGTAAGTATTCAGATAAAACGAACAACGGTCAAAACGGTAGGTGAATGAAATCAAAGCCCTTTACCTGGCTATCCGAAGCCAATACTTCAAAGGCTATTAAGGTCCAGACAGGCTTCTACCTCATCAAATCCCATGCTTCGGTTATTGGCTTAGTGGTATTGGCTGTGACAATCACCAAACCAGTTTTCAGGTGCTATAAGTTAGGCAGGGGGATTGATCAAATGATTTGAAGGTTTCTGACAGAGATCAGCAATGAGTATTCAAATAGATGAGTAGAATCGAATCATACTCATAATTTCATACTTATTTCAATATCATGGAACCTCAAACTCATATTCAAAATTTGAAGTACTCATCATACTTAACAACACGTACGATATTATTGATTTCGACTCTCCATAACTCAACATTTACAAGAATCACAAACTAAGTATGATTCGCGTACGAACACTAAAATACTCACTAAATGGTTGTGTGTTTGCTCTGTGACTCGAATCATTTGTAAGTATTGTAAGTATTTTTCTAAAGTTAAGAATCTAAATGACTAGGCTTATGAATCAAACATACTTCGAATGGTATGAGTTTGATGTCAACGTTGTACTCATACTCATTGCAACCTGTATTTATAAATCAACGTTGTAGTGAGTACATAGTTAAATTTCAATATTTTTGACTTATGAGTAGCAAAAAAACGATTCATTGCTGATGTCTGGTTTCTGAGACAACTTCCTTCTCGTCACTGAATAAAAGCCTATCGAAAAGGGTCTCCACTACCAGAAATTCCATTTTCAAAGTAAAATATATGGACAATTCACACGACTTTGTATCGTGTATGTTGTATTGAATACACTTGGTTGTTTGTGAACGCTCAATGCTATGCTGTATTGTGTATTTCGTATTCCAAATGTATTTTTTTGGCATTCACACAGTTTGATACCACGAAACCAATACAACTTTTGAAAAACATATGAAAATAATGTGTATAAGTGTATCAGTTTTTTACATGAAAATTATCAACAACAAGCATACACTGTTGTATAATCGTCCAACAATACACTCAATACAACGATACAACGGCTTGTGTGAATTGACCAATAGTTTAGGTAGTAAGTCTGCGATAAGTATACACAGTAAGAGAAGAAGTCACTCCAGTAGGTTAAAACTATTATAAATAGTCAGCTTTTGTGTTCCGGTCACCCTAAATGATCGCCACCGAATATTGTGCCTGAGTGGCATAGGAAGATATTTTTCCTGGAACAATATTTGTAGAGAGCTGCCAACAAGTCTATTGCAGTCATTGCCATTGTTGTGTCAATTGTAGTTCGAAGCATTCTAAGTTCACCACGCCTATGTGAAAATGTTGATTGGTATCAAGGGCACATGATACCATGTAATGTAATATGAACATTCAGGGGACTTTGACGTGCCGCGAAATTAAAGCCAATACATCTTTCCTCAGTTCCGTAGAGGTTGACGTCTGATGCTAGGTTTTCCGTTAAATCTTCTATTCGAAGGCACCCACACAGTATAGAAAAGTAGTCAAGGCCACTGTCATGTCAACTGGTTTTAGATTATGATAGCAGGCGCTCTTAATACAACATCATATGGAAGCATTTTTTGCCATTCTTATCCGGTTATCGCCTGACAGAGGGGCTGCGAACTCGGCATAGAGACAGGGTCATTGCGTCAATTTTTACCATTTTTATCTGGTTACCACTTGACAAGTCGCTTGGCTTGGATGCGAAAACATTAAAGATAACTATTAAGCTGACGCAAGGAGCACTAGGAAGGCCACTATCATCTCAATTGTCTTTAGATCACGATGACAGAGGTTCTTAGAAGTAAATTTTTCACAATCTTTGCCTGGCTAACACCAGCCAAGTGGCTGCGGAAGCGGCAATGATACGGAGCGCCTTGAAAGTGAAGTCATTAATGGCAACAATAAAGCTGAAGCCATTGAAGAGGCTGGTACAACAGAAAATTTGAGTGAATTCGCACCAACTTTTTTTCTTTATAAAGAAAAGACAAAATAATGAAAACACTTGTAAAGATTGCAGACAAATCTGTCCCTCCCGGAAGATATGGAGTTCATATCCCCCTTGAACTCGGCTTGGAAACGGAGTCACTGACACTAACAACAAAGCTGACGCAACTGTAGAGGCGGGTACAACAGAAAATTTAAGTGAATTCGTATGAAAGATTGGCATTCCTAATCACACACCAACTTTACTTGTCTTCAAAGAAAGGATGAAATATTGAAAATACTTGTGAAGAGCCCAGACATAATAAATTTTTTTGTATCGGGTCCGCCATCTAACGTTTTTTTTTTCAACTAGTGCTTATTTCGTGAATGGTAACACTTAGCTCATGTCTGATTTGACAGATAATTAGTTTTATCCTTCCGCTGAACGAATATGGACCGTTTTCGCTTCGCTAAGTGGGCCTGCGAACGACTTACAGAAGTTGCCGATTTTGGCAAAAAAAAACATCTTTTCAGATGAAGCTCATTTTGATCTTGTCGGGTATGTAAACAAGCAAAATTGTCGCATTTGGGGCACAGCAAACGCCGACGCACACAAAACGAGTCACTTTTTGGTGCGGATTTTGGTCCAGAGGCATAATTGGGCCATTTTTCTTCGAAAATGAGCAAGGAGTGGCCGTTACAGTCAATGGCGATCGTTATCGGGCCATGTTGAACGAATTTGAAGAGGAGAATATTGGCAACATTTGGTTTCAACAGGACGGCGCTACGTGCAACACAGCAGATGTTTTGCGCCCTGTTTTTGAAGATCGCATTAACAGCCGCAGAGCTGATGTCGTTTGGCCACCTCGGAGCTGCGATTTGACACCGTTGGACTATTATTTGTGGGGTGCCGTCAAAGATAAGTGTTACGCCGACAAGCCAGAGACAATTGACGCTTTAAAGGACAATATTCGTGAAGCCATTGGTGAAATACAGCTGCACACAATCGATAATGTGCTTAAAAATTGGACCGATCGTGTAGGCTACTGCATGACCAGCCGAGGCAGCCCTTTGAATGAAATTATTTTCCATTATTAACCGGAAGGATTGTACTTTCAAATAAAAAAAGAAATTTGAGAAAATATTCAGTAGTTTTTTTTTCAAAGCATTTTCAAAAAAAAAGAAGTTATTTGGCGGACCCTTTATAATTTCTTATGGTCAAATCGCCAAATATTTTGATAAACAAGTGCTTGAGATGCGGTCAGACAGACCCATTTGTATAGTATCGAATCACTACCATTTTATTTGAAGTTTTTTAGTTTTTTTTTTTGTGTTTTTTCCTTGGGTAGATGGTTAAAAGTGTATCGTCTGGTAAGATAAAACTTTAAAACCAATTTTTATTCTTTGTTCTGCACATTCATAATATTTTATTTGATGGCGCGGGCAAAAAGCGTTGGAGAATCATTTGTTTAAAAGTAGAAAATATATTTTCAAATCTATTTTTCGTAAAGTATTTTCGGTGTGCATGTTTATGCATGCATGTCTCTCTCTCTCTCTCTCTCTCTCTCTCTCTGCTCCAACGAGGGTTATAAAAATTTCAAATACGAACTTCTTCTCCTTCTATATTCTTCCAGTTCCCATGTAAAGAACGAACGAACGAACATAAGAACTTTTTGCCTTCAACAAATCGAACTTTTTCTTATAAACGTATGTGCATAAATATGTTTGTATGGATGTATGTGTGTATGATATTGTTTCATATCACGTTTAGAGAAAGAGAAAGAGAGAGAGTGTATAAAACTTTAAGCTGTAACATCTTTAAAATATTGCCCTTTTTTTTGCTCTCTTCTTTTATATCCTAATTTGAGCACCCACCATTGCCCTTTTTTTTCACTAACGTCTACATATCATAACATATTTGTGGAATTTTTGTATTTTTTTTTTTTTTTTCAAATAATTCGAAACTTATGTAACGATTTTACATAAATTTCTTAATCGATTGAAGTGTTTTAGTGTGTGTAATTAAAAATTTTGAGATTTAACAAATGCATTTAAAAAATGATTCCCTTATAATGAAATAAAACTAGCCGTTAATATTTCCTATTTTTTCCTTTATCCCTGTTGGGATATATGTAAGCTTCACAAAGTATTTACATTTTACACGCTACACTGTCGTTACTTTCGTTTCTTCCCATGTAGTTATACATAAATAGTTCCCTGAATTTCGTACGTCTCCAAGCGTTTTTTTGGCCTGTCACGGCTACTTGTATTATGGCTAGAGCCATCCTCGATATACTATCAGAATTCTTTCATATCTAGCCGGTTTAATTACATTTTCCTAATTTTATTTGTGTCGTTATGGGTTCCTCATTTGTAAAGTTCCAGACATCCATGTTGCTGTTACCCAGAATAATTCTGAGCCACTTGTTGATGAATACTTGGAGTTTTTGCATTCAAGGTTGAAGGTCAGAAGTTGTTTCAATGATTTTTACATAATTTTGATATTACTTTGATTAATATGGAGGCGTATTTATATAAAGTCGCCGTAGTCTAGTAGGTAGTGTGTTGGCTTATTAGACTGAAGGCCCGAGTTCGAATCCCAGGTCAGACATCAAAATGAAAATATGAAAATATTTCTTCGGCGACTTCCTCTCAGCAGATTTCTGGCAAAAACTCTGAGAGTAAATAAAATTGCCATGAAAAGCTTCTCAAAAATCTGTCGTTCGGAGTCGACTTTAAACTGTAGGTCCCGCCACTCATGTATAAAATTAACGCACACAACATAAGTAGTGTGAGAAGCTAGGTCGTAATCCTGACTGAAGGGTTGTAATGACCAATTATGTATGTATTTATATAAAGTGTATTTATATAAAGTGCTATAAGTTGGTCTTATTTCAACAACCAATACGGCAGTGCAATCCTTGCTAAACTACACGACTGCGCAGCTAATTCCAGAAAAAAAATATTTCTTTCATTCAGTCGGTGACAACATTTATTGCAGTGTGTGGGTTTTTCTGCAGAAATGTCGTAAACAGCTGCGGTCAGACCTATCTGGATTGTGGGACAACTAACTTGAACCAATTACGTGGATTGCAATGATCTACCTGCATAATTACTAGTGCCATGAGTACTGCACGTAAGTACGTTGGCACTTTAAATAATTTTATGCCTCATTCCGCTGCATCTTTGGTGTAAAGCTTTGCGTCAAAAATTTTTGGGCGTCTCTGAGCAGCGAGACAATATCATGCATCAAATACTTCTCAAGAACTTGGAACAATCGGAGATTGTGACGAAATGATACCGCTTTACAACTTCTCAAGAAAATTAACTACATCCATCTCTGACAAAGAGATCTGGAAAAATGCAGTGCAGTACAGATCTTCACTGATGGCTTCTAATTGAATGTATAGATCCTTTCAATGGCGGAATTTCTATCAGAATCAATTATTATAGCTCAGTCCATAAGGTTGTCGAATCACAGTATCGCCTTTCAGCCTGAAGTGTCGGCAACACACGTTGTGAAGAGAATTGTATTGTATACTTTTTGATAGCCAAATGAACATCAAAACTTTAGATCTCAACATAAAAAAGTTCAAAGAGGTAGCGGAAAGATATTTATATCCCATATGATATATACACAATGGTATTCCAGATAGCTATTAAGCGGATGAACTACCCAAGTGCGACACAACCACCAAACTCTTCAATGAATTCTCTACTTTGGCAATCCCTTTAAATATAAGCGAGCATTTACATTGTCAATGCAGTCATGCATTCTGTCAACGCCGGATCGGCAACATCTCAGGAAAAGCCTGCAAGAACTCCAAAGAGAGCACTCTCAGTATAATTGTTGGAGTCACTGCTGGATATTGCATTATGAGCACTAATGCAAGGTGCATTGGTTTTGGAAACTTGGTAAATGATTTCGACAGAAGCTGTTGAAATAAGGAGGATTAGAAGACTGTCATTCATACATATACTGGGTTCATGCCCAGCACTATGCCAGAGAAGACAAAGGAATCTTGGTGTCTAACACATAAATGATCTAAACGAACTGTTAGACAAGGGCATTGGCAGTCTAAATTGATTCATCAGAAGAGCCGAGTTGCTCCGGGACTAGGGCAAAATGAAAAACTGTGCTATCACAATGCACCTCATGTAGCCTAAGTGTGTCTATCCAATTTCTCTTTGTGTAGACAGTGGCCTCTATATATGTATGTATCAGAGATCAGCAATGAATCGTTTTTCCGCTACTCATAAGCACTCATGGAATTTTGAGTATGAGTGAATCAACAGAATTGAAATTCAACTACTCTGATTCATTCGTACTCGGTACAGCATTGATTTATAAGTATAGGTTACAATGAGTATGAATACAACGTTGACATCAAACTCACAACATTCGAAATGTGTTTGATTCATACGCCTACTCATTCTGATTCATAAATTTAGAAAAATACTTATAAGTGATTCGAGTGGCTCGAATCATTCATCAAAATTTACAGCCTTTGTTATTGTTGCATATACAAACAAAGAAGAAAGGAAAGACAAAGACAACAAGCAAAGAATACACACAATCTTCTTGTGAGTATAGTAGTGTTCGTACGCGAATCATACTTATTTTGTGCTTCGTGTATATGTTGAATCATGGAGAGCCGAAATCAACAACATCATGCGTATTGTTAAGTATGAGTACGATGAGTATTTCTAACTTTGAATATGAGTAGTATGAGTATGATATTAATATAAGTATGAATGCGTATAAGTCTCAGAAATAATAAGTATGACTCGAATCTACTCATCGTTTTGAATACTCGTTGCTGATCTCTGGTATGTATGTACCTAAACAGGACGGTTAAAAATAAAAAATTATTGACGAATATTGAAGTCACCGTAGTCTAGTAGGTAGTATGTTGGCTTATTAGACGAAAGGCCCGAGTTCAAACCCCAGGTCAGACAAAAAAATATGAAAAAATATTTCTTCGGGGACTTCCTCTCAGCAGATTTCTGGCAAAAACTCTGAGAGTAAAAATTGCCATGAAAAGCTTCTCAAAAATCTGTCTTTCGGAGTCGACTTTAAAGTGTAGGTCCCGCCACTCATGTATAAAATTAACGCACACAACATAGGTGGTGTGAGAAGCTATGTCATAATCCTGACTGAAGGGTTGTAATGACCAATTATGTATGACGAATATCTTTACGTCAAACGTATAGAGATGTTGCAATACACAAAGTTGTCCTGCGACTTTTCTGTTTTGGTTAAAAATAATAACTTTACATACATATGTACATACATAATTGGTCATTACAACCCTTCAGTCAGGGATTACGATCTAGCTTTTCATCTCACTTATATTATGTGTGTTAATTTTATAAATGAGCGACGGGACCAACAGTTTAAAGTTGACTCCAAACGACAGATTTTTTGATAAACTACTCATGGCAATTTTTATTTTACTCTCAGAGTTTTTGCCAGAAATCTGATGAGAGGAAGATGTCGAAAGAAATATCTTTTCATATTTCGTTTTGCTGGAGATGTCTGATCTGATCTGCTCACGTCTAGTAAGCCAACACACTGCTTACTAGATTACGGCGACTTCAAGTGTGTCTAACCAAATTCTTTTTGTATAGACAGCGACCCCTATTTTTCTACCTAAAAATTAAGAAAAATTAATGACGATTGTTCTGAGGTCAAACGTATAGAAATGTTGCAATACATGAAGTTGTACTGTGACTTTTCTGTTTTGGTTAAAAATAATAACTTTACATACATACGTACATAATTGGTCATTACAACCCTTCAGTCAGGGATTACGACCTAGCTTTTCATCTCACTTATATGTATTGTGTTTGTTAATTTTATAAATGAGCGACGGGACCAACAGTTTAAAGTTGTCTCCAAACGACAGATTTTTTGATAAACTTTTCATGGCAATTTCTATTTTACTCTCAGAGTTTTTGCCAGAAATCTGATAAGTACAGACGACCAATCCACAGATGATAGTAGTGTATTTAAACGATCAAAATCCGTACGATGGAAATTAAAATGCCCCTCATCACCAAATGAGAGATCGATTACAGAAGGTAAACAAAGATCAACTTCAATAGAAAGTAACAAAGTAGTTCAATAGAAAGTAATAAAGAAGAAATACTTGGATCGTCTAAAAATAAAAGATCCAAAATTCTACCCGTTGAATTCAATACACTATAAACCTGGAAAAGACCTAGATCAAACATAGCGGACAGAATTTCATCATAGAATGGAACTGAAGAACATTTCACCAACGACCCAGTCTCAGGTGAAAAATTCCAAGATGTATGCGGAAGATTAAAATCACCAAGGACTATTATAGTCCCCTCTTGCCAAATTAAATCAATTACCTTAGAAATCAGAACGAAATGAGCACTATAGATATTAATGTCAGAACAGGGAGGAATATACGAGCAAGTAATGTATATAGACTTTCCACGATTACAGACCCTAACGCAAATAAACTCAATATCCTCAGAGGAACACAAGTCAACCAATTCGGATTTGTATTTAGAGCAAATGGAAATAAGAATACCACCAGCATTTTTAGACTTCCTATCGCGTCTATAAATATTAAAATTACTAGACATAATTTCAGAATCAATAATATTACAATTCAGCCAAGTTTCAGTAAAAACAAGTCCATCAAATTCAAAATCAAAGCTACTATTATATAGCGAAGAAAGTTTAGACCTAAGTCCGCGAACATTCTGATAAGCAATTCTGAAATTAAAAGACGATTTCGAAGTTAGTTTTTTTTTGAGAAATAGGACCAGGCAAATTAGCACCATTCCTATGATGGCCCAGCCTGAATACGAATTCCCGTACCAATGAGAGAAAGATGTCGAAAGAAATATCTTTTCATATTTCGTTTTGCTGGAGATGTCTGATCTGGGGATTGATCAGTGGCCTCACGTCTAATAAGCCAACACACTGCTTACTACACTACGGCGACTTCAAGTGTGTCTAACCAAATTCTTTTTGTATAGACAGCGACCCCTATTTTTCTACTTAAAAATTAAGAAAAATTAATGACGATTGTTCTTAGGTCAAACGAATAGAAAGTTGTGCTGTGCCTTTTCTGTTTTGGTTGAAAGTAATAACTTTAGTTCCCTCAAATTTTAAGAGACTAACATTATGGGCAGATTCTTTGCAACACTTTTTCGATTTCGAAGATTGTAACTATTTTGTTGCAGTAGTAGTTCAAGTTCAATTGAATAAATAATTTTTTTTTTGTATTTACGTCAAATAGTACAGACCTATTATTACTACGATGGAAATTCTCTGATTTTAATAAAGATTATAAAGTTAAAAATAAATAAATTTTTACAGTTTTGAAAGTCTGAAATTTTAAACTATTTTTTTGAAAAAGCTGTTGAATTAACAAAATTGATCGACAAAAACTGCCAAAGGCAGTATAAACTGAAAACATTTGGCAAATACATATTTGTATGTAACGGTCATTTACTAACTGCATGTGTGATGTAAAATTTTTCATCATAATTTTCCATAGATTTTGCATTTCATCCATTGCATACCAGTATATTTGATCATAAACTGCCATAAAAGTCTAGGAGCATGTATGCCTGCCCCTATGTTTACAAAACACTATTCCAGCAATTCTCCATCCATATGCATAAAAGGCCAAATAAAACAAAAAAAAACATTTCTCCATACGAACGTTTAGATACAACAAAAAAAAAAAACAAAAAAATTGTTGTAAACTACTCGAATGTATCTACAGAATAAATAAGAAAATCAACAACATTTTCTATGTTTAAAGTTCAATTTTCTTAAGAAATTCTCCTGGGCATTTTGTGCATTTTCTTTACATTCATCTGTACGTACATACATACATACGTACGTGTATATGCATGCATGTGCTTGTATGTATATTTATATGGAAGTAAAAGAAAATAGAACTTCTATTTATTTTCCATTTGTACCCTAAACAAAGCATTTTAATTTCAAATGTGTATTCAATTTAGATTAAATTTATCTGGGCGATCATTTATCATGGCATTCTAGTTGCCATTTGGAAAACAACAGCTTGTGTCTGCATAACAAATGCTGAAGCCACTTACAAGTCTAAATTCAAAGCATCTCCCGTTTACATTATCTCGATCACAAACGTACGTTGGCATAAATTAGTTGAACACATCAAAAGTATTTAAAAACAGAATTTTCGTCAACAGGTATCTCTACACTTCCATAGAGGAGAGGATCATATTAAATCGGTAGGCATTAGTTTGTTAGACATCAACTGATTTCCAAATTTCATTCATTTTCGTTCCTTCCATCCTTCCTTTGTAATACGGTTTTTGTGTTGTTTTCCCTCTTTTGCATCGTTGCTTATGCTTATGAAACCCTTAACAATTGTTTATTTATAGTCTTACAAACATAGTATATTGAATCTATACACGAGAGTGTATGTATATAAGTATAAATCAATGAATACGAGTAGATGCATGCATACAATTACATACACTGGCCAACAAAAGTGAAGGAACATGCAATTGTAACAATCAAACATTTAAGTCGCCGCAGTCTAGTAGTCTTATTAGATGTGAGGACACGGTTTAAATGCCACTTCAGACATTTCTAAAAAACGAAAAAGGAAATCTGTTGTTCGAAGTTGAGTTTAAGCTGCAGACCCCACCACTCATGCATAAAATTAACGCACACAACATAAGTGGTAGGAGAAACAAGGTCTTAATCCCGACTGCAGGGTTGTAATGACCATTTATGCATGTACATACATGTATACATGCACCAGTCAAACATGTTAGGGAAATTGAATGATTTAAGAACGTTTGAATTAGATGCAGAGCATATCCACGGGTTAGGGTAATTTCATCGCTAATCTGAAGCTTGTTTGTGGATGAACTCTTTAACAAAACCATCTGAAAAATATAAAGATGACACCGGCTTTATAACTTAAGGGAAATTTTTAAAGAGACCCTCTGTTGCATAATTCAAAGGAGTTCTACAATTGTGATCTAATGAAGCGTATCTGTGGTCCTGAGGATAAACCCGGACGACAAAAGTACTGTTAACAAGAAGGCGAAAACTTTATAAATGGAAGTATATTTAATGCCTGGATGAGATAATTTTATAGAAAATGAAGGTAAAGGACCTGGGAATATCGCTTGACAGTAATTTGACATGAAAGGTTCTTATAGACAGTAATACAGAAAAGGCCAGACATAATGATATGCAAACGGATTACATCAAAAATCTGATCAGACCAGACCTGGTCGTTGCCTGTGAATACATAACAAATCTGAAAACAGCTCAATTTGAGTTAGACAAGGTACAGAGGCTAAGGCGGGAAAACTTGTATTAAAGCTACAGTGGAAGCTCTGTTGGATTTAAATCTGTTGCAAATGGTAGTGAAGACCAGAACTTCGGAGATTATGGTTCGAATAATAGGGTACAAGACAAGAAAATTAAGGTAATCCTCTACTGGAACCCAAGCCATTATGTAAGAGTTCACAGCAATGACCAGGTGTTGTGAGGAGTAGAGGCTTGGAAAGGTATACTCAACGAAAAGGAAGATAAAGAGAAGCAAAGTAGCTTTTCGAAATATGTTCGATGCAAATAAAGATGGGAAGAGGAGATTTGACTTATTCGACGACCTATAGAGTAACAGACTGTGATTAATAACACTGTGCTAGAATTTAACACTTTTTTTTGTGACAAGCGGGGCACCTGGCGGGTTAACCTAATTCGGGTACGCTGAATCCAGTGGTGCTAACTGTTTTTTTATGTTAGCTCTTGTTCTCGAAATATACCGTTATTTCGAAAATGGAGGAGGTTGCACAACATATATTCGCGTAACTCAAAAACGGTTTAGTTTATTATAATAACCACACGAAACTTCAAGAATTAAAACATTTATTTTTGTTGTTAATTAAAGTTTATGTTTTATATTTGTATATTTGTACATCTGGTGCTAAAATATTAGCTTTTTCTAACTCTTTTGTTAAGAGAATGCTCTGTCCAGACGATTTTGCGTGATTTCAATGTGGTTACATGGAATCGTGATGTATGACTTTTTCCAACTAGAACAGTGTAATCGGTCGGTTTTGACAGGGCATTGTAGTCTCCAAGAAAACTGGTTCAGAATGGGGATTATCTTGAACCCAATACGTAGAGTTCGTAATAATGAGAGTGAACGCATACATACATAATTGGTTACTACAACCCTTCAGTTAGGGTTACGACCTAGCTTCTCACACCACTTAGTATATTGTGTGTGTTAATGTTATACATGAGTGGCGGGATCTACAGTTTAAAGTCGAATCCGAACGAAAGACTTTTTGAGAAACTTTTCATGGCAATTTCATTTACTCTCAGAGCTTTTGCCAGAAATCTGCTAAGAGGAATCACCGAAGAAATATTTTTTTCATATTTCGTTTTGCTAGAGATGTCTATCCTGGGATTTTCACCGTAGCTTTACGTATAAGCCAGCACACTACCTACTAGACTATGGCGACTTCATGAGAATGACCACGTTCTTGAAATCTGTAGGGCATTAATTCGTTCCAGAATGAAACACCAGGGTGCTGGGTAGGGAAATGTACTTGACACTGAGTAGCAACTTAAGCTTATCTGGAACATAGGCTTGGAGGTGATATTATAGGGATATCCTATATAGATTGAGGGCAATACAATGGTCGCTGTACTATGCCACCTTTTCACGACAATTATAATGTATAATAAGATTTAGATTCGTAAGCCAATTTAAAATTATTTTTGTTGTTAATAAATTAAAGAAGATTTTCTGAAATTTTCTAGAAATTAATTTTTTTTAATCATTTTAATATAAATCTGACAAAAATGCCCATAACATGCACTTTACTTTTGAACAGCACTGTACATACGTGTGTACATAGATATATGGATTTGTTTGCATTTTTGTTTACGTTGGTAGTTGTAAATGTAGTCGTTGTACTTTGTATAGAGGCGTTCAGGTGGAAATTTACATGTGCTGACGAGTGGCATATGGGTTGCATGCAAATAAATTGAACCAGCATATGGATGCATGGTAGTAGAAACATCAGCTGAAAGTCTCTACACTACACCTATACATACTAAACATTATAATACGTATGCATGCATGTTAGTAAGTGTACTAAGTGTATGAGTGTGTGTGTGTGATACTCTTTCATACAGTATGTGAACATGCATACATTGAAAGAGTATTTTGTAATAAAACTTTTCAAATACATAGATATTTACATACATTATGTATGTATGTACGTGCTATTCTAAGAGTATACATATAATGCAAATATGTATGTACAAGTGCATGAGTGTGTAAATATATGTACATATACACTTAAGGAAATTTTATTATGTTCTCGAACTTGTTTCAATTTCAAACGATTATGAAATTATGTATGTATGTATAACGTTAACGATACTTAAAGCAAAATTAACAATTTAATCGTTAATGAAAATAATTTCTATTAAAAAATTAGCAATGATTTGTCAAACCTCATCTAAATAATATTCTCGAGTAACTCCCGATAAGTTAAAATAAATTCGTAGCAAAACTTCAACATGATAAGTTTCGTTGTGTGTAAAATTAAATGTATATGAGGCCTCCTCCTCTATTTAATTTTTACCTCATGTAAGTAGAGCCTACATGCTGTAGTATATTCAATACAACCATACGATATTGAGTAAACTGGTTGGAAAATTTTATATGTTGCAACACAACACAACACAACAAACTTCAATGCCAAGTAGAAGATGAAGACGAAGAACTCTTAAAACTTTGTTCAGTTGCAAAAGTTTTCACATGCACGAGTTGACCATACATATACTTACACACACTCATACATGAGAATATATTGTATTGTACATGCATACAAGTAAATATAAACGCAACAAACACTGGCTAAACTCCTTAGAGTTCAAACCGTTTGACATATGGAGCATAGAAACTTACAGTCATGTGCTGTGCATTTACTGCACAGTTCAAGTAGAAAATATCGTAAATTTATTAAAAATTCAGAAGAGTTTACTACACAAAAAAAAAAATCAAAAATCTAACAAATCATTCAACAATTTTGGATACATTTTTTTTTTGAACATGAACTTTACACTTTTTTTTTTTTTTAAACTGACAGGTGAATTGAATTGAAAATTAAGAAAGTTATTGTTTTGAAGTTAATTTAGAATTTTAAAAATGTTCATATTTATTATTGAACAAGATTAATTTAAATTTTTAAAATATTTTATTTTAATTTATTTCATTTCACCAAAAACAAAAGTAATTCATCATAGTATGTGTGAGGGGAAAAATAAGTTTTTCATTGATTCATATACATACATTTAAAGTCTGTCATGAAAATGTTCTCACAAAGTAAACATCCTTACTTCTTTTACGCTTTTGCGTTAGCAACATTTTTTTCTTTTGGTTTAATTTTTTAACCATTAGTATTGTTATAGGATCTTCCATTTGGCATTTATTCAGTTCCTTTTGCCAAATCAGTCATCTTCAACTAATGGATTCGTGAGCAAACAATTTTACGAATTTGAAACGATACACATCCACATGAGATCCAAAGTGTTCAATTCGTACCAGAGATCAGCAATGAATCGTTTTTTAGTTACTCATTAGCACTCATGAAATTTTGAATATAAGTGAGTCAACAATATTGAAATTTAACTACTTATGTACTCTGTCTGATTCATTCGTACACACAACAACGTTGACTTATAAGCACAGGTTGAAATGTGTATGCGTACAACGTTAACATCAAACTCATACCATTCAAAATATGTTTGATTCATAAGCCTACTAATTCAGATTCATAACTTTAGAAAAATACTTATAAATGATTCGAGTGACTCGGCAGACAGACAGAGCAGCGAGCAGAGCAAACACACAACCTTCTAATAAGTATTTTAATGTTGGTACGCCAATCATACTTATTTTGCGATTCTTGTACATGTTGAATTATGGAGAGTCGAAGTCAATAACATCATACGTGTTGTTAAGTATGATGAGTACTTCAAACTTTGAATATGAGTAGAGATTCCATGATATTAAAAAAAAAGTATGAACACGTATAAGTATCAGAAATTATTAGTACGATTCGATTCTACTCATCTTTTTGAATACTCATTGCTGATCTCTGGTTCAAACCCTTTGGCGATGTCTTCTTAGCAGATTTATGGCAAAAACTCTGAGACTAAATAAATCAGCCATGAGAAGTTTCTCAAAAAAAAATCTATTGTTCGGAATTCTGTAGGTGCCGTTACTCATGTATAAAAATTAACACCCGCAACATAAGTGGTGTGAGAAATTAGGTCGTAATCCTGATCGAAGGGATGCAATGACCCATCATGTATGTATTTATTCATTAAATTATTTTCGTGTAAAAACATTTTCCTGACATCACAGTTCTGCGAAGTTTTCATTTTTATATCGTATTTTATTCTCACTCCTAACTTTGCTTATATTTTACTACAATTATTTGTCAAAATATTTATAAAATGAAAATCAATAGAAAAAGAAAGATTTTGTGTTCTACGTCAAAAACATTTTCTTGACAGCCTGTGTAGCCATTGCGTAGGCTGTATGAATGGTATTTTTGATTGCTGACAATATTTTCCATTGTTGAAACTACTACGTCTAATGGGTGGCTTGCTAGTACGAGTTGTGGTTTCAGTTGCCATCATTTTAATGAATAGAAGATTTTAGTTCTCCTATCATAATAATAACAATACAAGTAAATTGTAATTGTATTCGGGTAAATAAAAATAAATTCATTAAAACGTATAATAAACCAAATGACGTTTGATTTAACTGGAGTGTACTACTTTTACTACGTACTATTAGCCTTTTTTTGTGTCTTTCTGATATCACTTCCGTCCTTACATCGTATGGCCATCCATCGCACAATGGCGATTCTTACATACGTGCCATTGTCCTTTTGATAGGCATGCCGACAGACTCGGTATTCGGAGGAGGAAGAGACTATCTTTCACTTTATGTGTCAGTGCCCTGCTCTTGCCATGAAGAGACGGAGGATTCGAACCTCTAATTTTTTGACATTGTTGATCGATTGACTGCCGCAATAGCAAGATATATTTTGGGCTCGCGATGGTTACCTCCAGGGAATGGTTGACCCCGGGTAGAATTAATTATGGTATCACAATGGGCCTTAATGCTGGCCTAAGTGGGACCTCTTGTTGTACGACAAGTCACGTTTTTGTGTAGAAGAGAACGAATAGTGTCGTGTAAACTCAATATGTAACGAGAGCGTATGGAATTGAAACATAATACGGATGGAATTGTTATGCTGTAAAATATTCTGTAATAGCAGGGTTGCCATCTATTATTTTTATAAAAATAATAATTTTTTTGAAAATGTGTTGGAATGTAGAAATGAGTCCTGCACTTTCTGAAGACGGCACGCAGTTTGACGTTCTATGAATCATTTCATAAAATCTTACGGATGAATATTTTGCAGTATTCGAACCTGGGATACAAGGGTTTGTAGTCAGGTCCTTTAATCACCACCAGAGATCAGAGATTCAGTCTTCGTTGTTGTTGCATTTGCAAAAAAAAAAAGAAAAAAGACACATAAGCAAAAAAGACAGAACAGCAAGCAGAGCAAACACACAACGATTTAGTGAGTATTTTAGAGTTCGTATGCGAATCATACTTATTTTGTGATTCTTGTAAATGTTGAGTCGAAATGGAGAGTCGAAGTCAACAACATCATACATGTTGTTAAGTATGAATATGATGAGTACTTCAAACTTTGAAAATGAGTAGAGGTTCCAATGAATGCGTATAAGTATCAAAAATTATAAGTATGATTCGATTTTATTCATCTTTTTGAATACTAATTGCTGATCTCTGATCACCACACCTCAACACCTACAACTGAACTTCTTAAATCTATAAAAAAGAAGAACCTTTAACGACATGTCAAACAAAGCAAAACATCACTAAAAGCTTATGAGGAATGTTGCAAAATGTAACGCTTCAGTTATAATTTAAAGAGATTTGTTTTATAGTTGCTGTGACATAAAAATGAAAGAAATTACTACTCCTCTGCCATATGCGAGAAAAGGAGATAACATGAGAATATACATAGTAAAGCTTCTCGGGAATGTTTCAAGAGCAAATGTCAGGCTCACTCTCTCTCTCTCTCTCCGTTTAATTTCCTATTATTTAACAACAAAAGGTTGACTTACTTTTTGGTGTTTCTGTTGTTTTTTTTTTTTTTTTGTGTGTTGTGACTGTCTTAACGCCGATTAAGTTTATGACTGAAAGCAAAATTAAGTAATTAAAGTTTTTCGTTTCATGTCTTTTGAAAAGAAGAAAGAAATTTTATGCAAGAATTCTTCATAAAAATGCCTTGAATTTTATCACTCGTGAAATTAAACGTTTTCAAAAGCTCCGAAAGCATAACGACAGGTAATCATTGGTAATTTGAATATTTGCTTCTCGGCTACAGGTATAATTAATGTGGAATGGAAAACTGTTCCAATATAATGACCGAGAAAAATAGAAAAAAAAAAGAGAAAAAAGAAAAGAAATTAAAACGGAATAAATAATTAAACTCTGCAAACAATGTAAACTCACTTGAATAAAACTTAACAGAATTGAACTGCTGCTAACTTCGTTATTTTTGAAAAAATTTAATATTTTTTTGGGAAATTTTTATTTATTTAAAAGCAGGGGGTCCCTTACGGTTGTATTGTGAAACCACTTTTGCCATTTTATAAATCATAATCATGGCACCAGAGAGTTGCTTGAAGTTGTTAATTTCAAACAAAAAATAAACGCAGAAATCATAACGAAAGAAACGAATAAAACTAGCCAAAGCAAATTATCAACATAAAAATCCCCTTTAAAATCCCCACCAGAGAATAAAGTCAAATAAATGAAAGTAACCGTACTAACACAGCGAAATGTTACAATTTGATTCTAAAAAAGCTGAAAATACATCTCCGTACACCAAAGGGTTTACGAAATTTTCCACTACTGTCTGTCAACATTTTCTTTTTGACTATTTGCTGGAAAATCTTGGACCATGATTTCACTGTTAATTTTATGCCATACCTCAGTGCATCGGTTTTATATAAGTTTCTGAATCACATTATCATCTGCATTTTGTTAAGTTTAGTGGTACATTTTATTTCGTTCGTTTCAGTTTTGTTTAACTTATTGAGTTTATTTACTATATTCTTTAACAGTTCTACTACAGTGGGCCTGACTAATTTAATGGCATTGTAAAGTTTGGTGAATAAAATGTGAACAAATGCAACACTGTTATAACAAAGTGCTTAGAATACATGCCATGTGGGATATATCTTCAATAAGAAACTAAAATTGATCTGCTCAGTGAAGGTTAGTTTATACGGAAAGGATTTTACGTACACAAGGTAGGTTGGTAGCAGAGATCAGCAATGTGTATTCAAAAATATGAGTAAAATCGAATCGTACTCATAATTTCTGATACTTATAGGCATTCATACTTATTTTAATATAATGGAACCTCTACTCATATTCAAAGTTTGAAGTACTCATCATACTTAGCAATACGTATGATGTTGTTGATGTCGACTCTCCATAACTAAACATATACACGAATATACACAAAATAAGTATGAATCGCGTATGAACATTAAAATACTCACTAGAAGGTTGTATGTTTGCTCTGCTTGCTGCTCTGTCTTTTTTGCTCTTTTTGTAAATGCAACAACAACTAAGACTGTACATTTTGATGAATAATTCAAGTCACTCGAATCATTTATAAGTATTATAAAAATATTTTTCTAAAGTTATGAATCTGAATGAGTAGGCTTATGAATCAAACATATTTCGAATGGTATGAGTTTGATGTCAACGTTGTACATATAAACCAACGTTGCAGTGAGTACGAAGGAATCAGAGTACATAGTGAAATATCAAAATTGTTGACTCACTTATATTCAAAATTTCATGAGTGCTTATGAGTAGCGAAAAAACGATTTATTGCTAATCTCTGGTTGGTAGGTGGAGGTGGCTGCCTATCCAAGGAAGTTCAATGCACCCTTAGGCCACATAAGTCTCATTGTGATACCATAGATTTCCTCTATCCCCTAGTCCCGAAACCATTTGTAGTTTCTGATAAAGAAACTTATACTCCTAATGTCAGTACGTGACACTTCTTCCAAATCATCTATAAAGTAGGCACCAAAGTGTCTTTTTCTCCCATGACATAGTTCCAACCATGTACCCATTAGGTGAATAATAGTCTCCTCTTTTTCCTCATTTCTGTATGTTCTATAGAAATCAATCATCCAAGACCAAGGCGTTACGTATGAGTTCTCATAATGTAACGCCCCGTAATTACTCCGCATCCATACTAAGCGTGCTTCTTTGGAGTTTAGGCAGACTTGTCGTGCGCTTATTATCCAGCCTTGCCCAGATTTTCTGTATCGTTTTACCAGTATTCGAATCCGCCCATCTGTTGCTGATGGAATCCACGACCGCATTGTGAATTATAAGGGTATAGGGTTTTAGAGGGCTTTCCAAAGTTGAGAATTCATCGCCGAGACTGTTCATCTACTTTATAATTACAACGAATGTCACTGTGTCCTGGTACTTATATAATATGGACATTATATCGTTCTGCTACCCCATTGAGATATCTGCGAAAGCTGTACACCGTTTTGAAGTTCATTAAGGTGGAATTCAGTGTTTTTATGGCCGCCTGGTTATCGAAAAGTATGGTAATGTTCAGCTTGGGGAGGTTTGCGTCCTTAATTATTCTCGCCGCAGTCTGTTTTGCGAAACAAGTAAACAAAAATTCACAAACAACACTACAAGAACAAATGTAAACAAAATACACCAACAATAATAATGAATGTAAACAACGATGAAATTTCGAGAAGGCGAAGTCATGAACGTTCGCCTTCAAAAACATTCATCAGACTGTTTACTTTGCCATATCAAAGCCAAGGGAAAGCAGGCGACTAAGTTAGTTCATTCAGTCTTGTGTGAAGGCGCGGTGTTTTTGAAGAGAGTAATCTTGGTTTGAAGATCTCCGTTACAAAGATAGTCCCGTCGTAATCAAGGGTTGTAATGACCAATTATGTGTGCATGTATGTATAATGTATATATGTTGTTTACATTAAGTTGTAAACAGCGGCACACAGAATTATGCGAAAAATAGAGAATTTTAATTAAAACTAAACAAAAATTTATTTTTATCTTCAAAGGTAAAAACGTAACAATATGTTATTTACACAACAAAGATCCCACTGTGCAGTGGTACAATACCACGATACAAAAAAAAAAATAACAAACAAAAAATACATTTCAGATAAAGATGATGATAATAATGCTGCTGATGCGAATGATGAGTACAAACGTGCAGCAGATGTTGCAACTCAAGCAATCAACTAGACGGAAATGTTATCATGCTGTACTTCAAAACACACAACCACCGTCTGACGCTGTTTAAGAGGAAAGTCGGAAAACAATTGTTATTTTTATGGTTTTACTGCGTTTGTCATTTTCTATCATCTTTCTTTTTTACTTTCTTTTTTTTCTGTTTTTTTTTTTGTTTTTCCTTTTTTCCTTTTTTTTGTTGATTGAAAATGTGTTGTTTAGTGTGCCGGTTTTTTTTTTGCTTGTGATCAGTTTTTGGATAATTTGAAAAAATAAGAATAATAAATACAGTAGAGCATGACTACAATGAATTGCAAAGAATCCTTAACCTCTTGTGAATCTATTTAAATGGGCTTTTAAAGTTTTTACAAATATTTTTTTAATTTTTTTTTATCACAAATACAGTTTGTCACGGGGAGGAGAGATAATAAAAAGAACAGGAGGAAACTAATAAGAAAAAAGTGAAACGAAAAGAAAGTGGCAGTTTTTAATTGATTAAAATTAAAAAGTCGATTTCATCTCCGATGATTCTCCAATAAATTTTCCGTAAGGCAAGTAAATGTTAGCTTCCAATGCTTTAAGAATTGCTAGTTTGTCGTTATGTCTTACATACATAAATACATTGGTCATTACAACCCTTCAGTTAGAATTACGACCTAGCTTTTCTTATCACTTATGTTGTGTGCGTTAATTTTATACCTGAGTGGCGGGACCTACAGTTTAAAGGCGACTCCGAACGACCGATTTTTGTGAATCTTTTCATATGAATTTTATTTACTCTCAGAGTTTTTAGCAGAAATCTGCTGAGAGGAAGTCGCCGAAGAAATATTTTTTTCATATTTTTCATGAGGGGTGACCTTACGTCTAATAAGCCAACACACTATCTACTAGGCTATGGCGACTTAGTAAAGCACCATAAAAAGTAATCCGGAAGTGCTAAATCCCACGAACACGAAGGCCTGAAGAAGGTTGTATTGCTTACATACTTAATTGTCCATTACAACACTATAGCCGAGATCATAACCTAGCTTTTCACACCACCCAGGTTGTGTGTATTAACCTGAATCTAAACGTCGACTGCCAATGACGTGTTTGCGTAACTTTTCATGGCAATTTTATTTACTCTCAGAGTTTTTTTTATGTTTCGATTTGTTCGTGATGCCTGCGCAGGGGTGTGAACCATGGACCTGCTTAAATTGCTTATTGTTCTTTGAGATTCTGAGAACTTAATTGGTTATTACAAACCTATAGTTATACTAACCTTATTGCGTGTGTTAATTTGTTTCATGATTAGTGGGACCTAAAGTTTAACGTGACTCCGAACAACAAACACATTTGAGAAACTTTTCATGGCAATTTTTTTTATATTCATATTTTGTTTTGTTCGAGATGTTTGATGTGAGGCTTTGGACTCTCATCTACTACACTATGGCGACCTTCAATTTTGAGAACGAATTTATTTTTTCAAAATTAATTTGAAAGTGTTGTTCTGGCTTTAAATGATTCATGATGACTGCCCAAAGCTTACTGAACAAAAATTTTAACATAGTTTGAGATCCTCAGCTATCAAACTATAGTTATCGACATCGATATTATATATACGATATATGTAATTATATACGATATATCGTATATAATTTAAAATTGGCCATTACAACCCTTCAGTTAGGATTACGACCTAGTTTCTCACACCACTTATGTTGTGTGCGTTAATTTTATACATGAGTGGCGGGACAATTTAAAGTCGACTCCGAATGACAGATTTTTGAGAAACTTTATGTTTCTCTCAGAGTTTTTGACAGAAATCTGCTGAGAGGAAGTAGTCGAAGAAATATTTTTTCATATTTTCGTTTTGTTGGAGATGTCCGACCTGATTATGTGTATGTTAAATGTACATATATATCATACAGTATACTCTAAATTACATTCTAATAATCGTTATTAATTGAAAGGTGTTTATTTTTAACTAAGACTAGCAAAGTCTTCCTTGAACTAAAGAAAATTCTCTACAGAATTTTTAGTAATCATGTGTAATCGAGTTGGCTTCAGGCCTGTGTTTCACTTAGTACTTAGTGGATACCAGAGATCAGCAATGAATATTCAAAAATATGAGTAGAATCGAAACATACTCATAATTTCTGCTACTTATACACATTAATACTTATTTAAATATCATGGAACCTCTACTCATATTCAAAGTTTGAAGTACTCATCATACTTATCATACTTAACAACACGTATGACGTTGTTGATTTCGACTCTCCATAACAAGTATGAATTGCGTACGAAACACTAAAATACTCACTAGAAGATTGTGTGTTTACTCTGCTTGTTGCTCTGTCTCTGTCTTTTTTGCTTATGTATCTTTCTTGTCTTTCTTTAAAATGCAACAACAACTAAGACTGTAAATTTTGACGAATGATTCGAGCCATTTCGGATCATTTATAAGAGTATTATAAGAGTATTTTTCTAAAGTTATGAATCTAAATGAGTAGGAATATGAATCAAACATATTTCGAATGGTATGAGTTTGATGTCAACTTTGTACGCATATTCATTGCAACCTGTACTTATAAATCAACGTTGTTGTGTATACGAATGAATCAGAGTACATAGTTAGATTTCAATATGGGTGACTCACTTATATTCAAAATTTCATGAGTGCTTATAAGTAGCGAAAAAACGATTAATTGCTGATCTCTGGTGGATACTATTCAAAATCAAAAGTCTATTTAGTTGTAGAGTTGCTATTTTCTATATGAATGAATAGATTGAATTACACAGAGCTACAGTTTCTTATTTCGAGTATAATTTTCTATATAAATAATTTGACCAAAAAGTCTTTTTTTTTTTTGTTGCAATTGTATTAACATTTTCAAATTGTATCTGCAAGAGTAGCAGAATAATAAAATATTACTTTCATATCTTGAATCACAAGTTTTCATTTGTTGGTCCATAATCTTTTGATTTTTTCTCTCGTAACGTTGTGTAATATTGACAGTTAAGCCCATTTACTCTTCATTACCTTAATAGGCTTTTGCTCTACTTTCATTATTTGAGGATGATGGCAATTTCAAAGAAAAAAAAAACCAAAAAGAGCTGTTGATGACTATTTGCTGATAGAATTTACGAATATTTAATGGAAATTTCTCACACCCCCCCCCCCCCCCCCTCTAGACTATTGTTGAATTTTTGTCATGACTGTCTTTGGTTTTTGGTGTCCAAAAAAAGAAAAAATGGTACAGTTACTGAGGGTTTCTGATGTGGAATGTTTCCATAATGAGGTTTGTTTGGCTGGCTTGTTGATTATATTTTTTAACTTGTTGCCATCAAACAACAGGATACAATAAATATGCTGATCAGAACGTTGGGTATCATCAGCATCATTTGGTCAAGATATAATATCTGATGTTGCCAGTAATTTACGCAAAATAAAATGTTATTTCTTTAAACGAAAAACGAGTAGGTTGTCTTTTAGTATTTCATTGTGCTGACACTACGAAAAATAAACGAAAAAAAAGAAGAAAAAATTTAAATTGTTTCCTCAGGTGAGTAAGTCATCAGGCACATTTAAAAATGAAATGAAATTTAAAAAGAAAGAGAAAATAACTTAATTCCTTTCATGAGTCGTTTTCGTCTCGTTTTAAAGATACATCTTCAACGTACACATGTTGACGTCAAAATAATGGCACTCCAGCAGCAAACTGCTTAAATGTAGTTGAGTGCTCTTGTGAAAGCCATAACAAGATATCGCTGGAGTAGAACAAGTAAAACAGCAGAAAAATAAATTCTTTTAAACACTTATTGCCTGTCATTTCGCTTTATATTCAAGCCTTAAGCTAATTCAGTCTATTCCCATTCTCATGTATGTATGTACATATATGTATATGCTTTAAAGCATTTTAACATTTATTTTGCATGTTTTTCATAATTTTCTAGGATTAAAAAAGATACTCTTCTGAACCTTATTAAATTCTGCAATAAAATCGGATAAAACTATGGATATAATAATTGTAGTCGTATATATTTATTATATACTAGCTGTACCCTGCGCGCGTTGCTACGCCTCCAACTAAAACAAATTTGAATCATTTTATTTATTTTGTTCATTTAAAAAATAAATTGACATAAACTTTAAAAATGTAAAGGTTTTAGATTATGAACATTTATTAAAGTGCTGTCGGAAATTGGTAATACCAACTTATAAGCCTTCGTCGGCTCATGCGCAACAACTTTGCTAAAGATCATAACATAATCAAATGTACAGTTTACGATTTAATTCATTTTTAGTCATTTTCAGTGGCTCCACCTGTCGGAAATTGGTCATACCAACTTATAAGCCTTCATCATGCGGTTCATGCGCAACAACTTTGCTAAAGATCATAACATGATCAAATGCATAGTTTACGATTCTATAAGGTACATACAAACATACATTCATTTTTATATATAGATTTACATACATACATATACAGGGTGGCTGATATGTATTGCAACCAACTTCAGGTTGTTATCATTTGTTAACCGCTCTTCTGACAGCTGACAGCTGACAGATTTATTCTAGTGACAGTTCATTTTATTATTTATAAGCTTACAAAAGCATTTTGATCTATTGCATTCAGAAAAAAAGTTATTCGTGATGGAATTCAAGCTTGATAGTGTGATTGCTTTATATTTGACTGGAAAACCACAGGTGGCTATCGTTGGAGCCCTCCAGCATTTAAATGTGAATAAATCTTTTGTTCTCGTACCATTGCTCGTTACCGTGATACTGGCAGTGTTGCATCGCGTCCAAAAAGTGGACGAAAAAAAAAACGGTAACAACACCAGAAATGATCCGAAAAGTGAAGGCCAGATTTGATCGAAATCCACACCGCAGTGGTAGAAAAATTGCTCGTGAGCTGAACATATCGCGAGAACGGATGCAACACATATTGAAAAATGAGCTTGGACTAAAGCCATTGAAGTTCCAAAAAGTGCAAGAGTTCACCGATGGACAAAAAAGTTAGACTGGAAAGAGTTACTTTGCTTGCACGAAAGTGGCCAGTTACCGAATTTGGTTTTCTCCGATGAGAAGCCATTCCAAATTGAGCAGTTTGTGAACAAACAAAATGATCGGGTTTACTTGCCAAAGAGGTCAGCTGAAAATTTACACCTGCGATTGGCCACCAGAACTCAAGCGCCGCCGATGGTAATGGTGTGGGCCGCCGTAACGGCCGATGGTCGCTCCCCGCTCGTATTAATCGACCGTGGGGTCAAAATAAATGCCGAATATTATCGGGAAAATGTCTTAAAGACAGTATTGAAGCCCTGGGCAGACAAACATTTCGCCCGCAGACCATGGACATTCCAACAGGACTCAGCACCACCGCACTCAGCACTCGTCAACCAAGAATGGCTTAAAAAGGAGGTTCCTCGCTTCATTTCTACCGCACAATGGCCAACAAAATCTCCGGATCTCAATCCGTTGGACTTTTGTGCCTGGGGCATTTTGGAAAGTAAGGTTCTCACTAAAAAATACCAAAGTGTCGATCATCTCAAGACGGCGCTTCGCCGGGAATGGTCCAAAATACCGCAGAGCCACTTTCGTGCAGCCTGTGATGGATTTGTCGGCCGTTTGAAGGCCATAATTCGTACCAAAGGTGGCCAATTCGAACAAATCTAAACTGATTCTAAAATTTGATTTTATTTTCAACATTTTTTGCTTTTGAACAATAAAATTAAAAAAAAAAATATAGCGCTTTATTTTGTTGCATTATATATCAGCCACCCTGTATATTACATACATACATAAATACATATGTATATATATTAATTTACAATGAACTAATAAAATATGTATGAGTGAAAAAATAAACCCAAAAGAAAACCAATGCGATGCGTATAAATGAATCATAAATTAACCTTTTTTTTTCCAATACATTGAGTTCAATGGCTGGCTACCCCATGAGAATTATTCCTTCTACTACTACTAGCATACGGACTTCAATAGTGTGTCAATAGTTGAATTGAATAAATGAAAGAGAGAGAATGAGAGGATTGACTTAACAATGAAGGATATACACTTAATAAAGCGAGTTAAATAAATATTATAAATTGAAGGAGGATAGTTTATTGCGAAACTACATACATATATACATATATCAACACCTTTTATATACACCTATACAAACACTTACAAAATAGTTATTCAAATTGAAATTCTTATCAAAGAGTAAGTGATAGTTTGGGGAGCTTATAAGTATGGTTTCTAAGCGGGAAAAAAATCCCGGGAATTCCCGGGAAATATTTTTTGGTAAATCCCGGGAAATTTTCTTGGGGAATTTTCGGAAATTTTAAATGATTTTTATTTTTAAGTTTAAAGTTTTTAAAATGAGCTCACTTCAAACAGCTTCGTTACAACAATATGCTAAATCAGAAATTGGAAAACAAATTCATTTGGGCTGCGATGTAAGAACGCGTTGGAATTCAATTATATCTATGGTTGAGAATTTCTTAAAGGCCAAAAATTTTATAAAGAAGTGTTTGATAGATTTCAATTTAATCAACATGTGGAGTGATGAATACATATCGATTTTGGATGACTTATACTAAGTTTTAAACCCAGCTAAGATAGCTGTAGAGGCCTTTGGGCGAAGAGATTGCAATTTACTGACTGCAGAAATCATTCTTAAAACGCTTTATAAAGAATTGGAAAGTAAAAACAACATATTATCAACAAATTTGTTGGCATCACTAAAGTGTCGTATAAATGAAAGAAAAGAAATTAAATTATATTCTTTCTAAAATTTTTAAAAAACCCGGATGATTATAAATCGATTAATTTTTCTTATCCAAATAAAACGACCCTATTATTAACTGCTGAAGAAATGTACAAAAGACTTTTTGAAATGGAAAATCATAGTGAAGACGAAACACTACAATCAGAGGATGAAACCTCAACACACATTTAAAGAACACCTTGAAAAGTCTATAACAAATTCAACATTAAATCCAAAGAAAAAAAAAGATAATGTGCTAAAGAAAGAATTTGGTATATTTGAAATAACAGGAAATCGTACGACGAACTTGAAACATTTGTATGATGCACTGCTATCTGTGAGATCCACATCAACAGAGAGTGAATGAGTATTTTCTGTAGCAGGCAACATATCAACAAAAATAAGAATTAGAACATCTGATGAACTTTTGAATGCTTTAATAATTAAAATTTTATTTTTTGAAAGGAAAATAATTAAAATCCCTAAAATATTACTAATCTCACTACGTTATTACACGCTTCCTTTTTTTAATATTTGTTTTTTCTTTATTTATTGTTTTTTATTTAAAAATTGAATAAAAATGTTTATTTTTGTTTAAATGTGGGTTTATTTATTAAAAGGAGTGTTTAAATTTTAGCTAATATTTATTTTTACAAATTTAATTCTAATTCCCGGGAATTCCCGGGATTAAGAAATTTTATTTTTCATTTCCCGGGAGGCGAAAAAGTTCGGGAAATTAGAAACTCTACTTATAAGTCATATACATTGTATAACTTCGAAAATGTAAAGTACAATATAACACAGACTGATTGGACATATTTCCTATATTTTGTGAAGTCTTACAGTTTACATTTGATTATTTCATTCAGCTGCCATGTTTTATAGCCGTACAGAATATACAGGGTCTGTTGTAAGCGCTTCCTGGCATAATTTCTGAGAGCAAATAAAATTCCCAGGCCAGACATCTCGAACAAAACGAAATATAAAAAAATATTTCTTTAGGCGTCTTCCTCTCAACAGATTTCTGATCAAAAGTCTGAGTGTAAAAAATTGTCATGAAAAGTTGCTCAAAAATCTATCGCTCGGAGTCGACTTTAAACTGTAGGTCCAGCCACACAAGTATAAAATTAACACACGCAACAGACATAAGTGGTGTGAGATGTTAGGTTGAAGGGTTGTAATGACCAATTGTGTGTGTATGGATATTTAAATTAAAAAAGATTTTGTGTGATATTGCCGAAATTTTTTATTCGTTTAAAAGTGCAATTGACGATTGTACATACGTATTTGTGGAGTGTAACATCCGCCACAACTGCTTTCGAAATGTCTAATTTCATGATACGGGCGCATAAATCAGGCTGAATTTGAATAATAATATGGACTATATTGGCTTGGAGAATAACTATGGTTTGTGGCTTATTCTCTCATTCACACGCAAAAAGCCCACAAGCCCAAATCACACCACACATCGGTTGTCAGTTCACATCACATCCACGTGAGATGACCATGCCCTCAAATCCCTTTTGTAGAATATCCAATGTGACATGAACTATATGGCACGTGCCAGAACAAGTTAATAATTCAACCACATATAGTGCTCGCTATTAACACGCTATGGTCTTGCCAACGTTGTTCTTAAAGAAATATATAACGATAACGCCGTCACTCCAAAATTAACACCAAACTCTGACTTTTTCAGAATGCATTGAACGGTATTGGATCTTATGTTCAAGTGCCCATTATCCACAAACTGTCCGTTTGTTGCTGAATTTCATTTTTCAATAAAAACTAGGGTCTGTCACCAACTGCTACATAGCATATTAAGCGAATAAACGCTGTTCTCTATGATCGTCAATGAAGATTTCATAGTTTCGGACAAAACCATGTTATTACACGAGTTTCTAATATAACGATTAAGAACTGTTTTTATTTAAAAGGCAATCCATTTCGTGGTTTCAAAAGTATGGGACTGGAATTCCACATCTGTCAAACTAAGTTGTGAAACCAATTTTTTTCTTTTCAGTTGAAAGTCTGGCATTGACGAAAATGGATCGCCTACCACAGCCACGTATCGAACAAAATTTTCTTCAGCGATGAAGCACATTTCACACTCGGTGGGTATGTTAACAAACAAAATTGTCGTATTTGGAGTTCTGAGAATCCTCAAGTAATTGAAGAGAGGCCATTACATCCAGAAAAAGTCACTGTTTGGTGCGCTCTTTGGTCCGAAGGTGTGATTGGACCTTACTTACTTACTTCGAAAACGACAATGGAACGACTGTCACCGTCAATTCGGAGCGTTATGGTCATATGATAACCGACTTTTTTTTGCCTGCTATTGAAGAATACGACTTGGAGAATATGTGGTTTCAACAAGACGATGCCACATGCCGCACAACTCAAGCGAATATGGCTTTATTGCAAGAGACATTTCCTGGCCGCGTAATTTCTCGTCGTGGCGATATCAACTGGCCACCAAGATCATGCGATTTGAAACCATTAGACTTTTTTTGTGGGGCTACGCAAAAGACCGTGTTTATGCAGATAAACCTTCAACTCTTGAGCACTTAAAAACCAACATTCGTCAAGTTATGGCTGACATGCCGCCCAATATGTGTCAAAGAATCAATGCTTGCAACACTTCGCGTGGAGGTCATTTAAATGATGTAGTGTTTCACACATAATGTCAACGTTCAAACTTTACAATAAAAAAGAAAAAAATATTTTATATGTGTTTTATTTACGTTTACTTTTGAAACCACAAAATGGATAACCCGGTATAAAGAAAAAGAGACCTACAGATCTAAAGTCCTATCGTTGAATATGTTGTGCTTATCCAGCTTTGCGAATAAATATCATTGTTGCACTTTTCTTTCTTCGTAAATGTGTCCAAGACAGACAATAAAATTGATTAACAGTCAAGAAATAATAAAATCCTCCCGAATTTGGGGGCTTAAGAAGGAAGCGCATATCTCAGGCCTTATTCTGGATAGGAGGTGGTCTGGAAAACCTTATATTCTCAATAGGATAAAAGAGGCCTCCATTCCTCTCTACGCTTGTAACAAAGTAGTGGAAAAAAATGGGGTCTGTTACGTAAGATGTTTCACTGGATTTACATATACGGAGTAGTCAAGACTATCTTATATGGTGGAAATCTCTTGATAGAACAAGTAACTTGAATTTGATAGTTTATTTTATAAATTAAAAATCATTTTTAATTTTTAATCACAGATTAAAGTCGCCGTAGTCTAATTGCTCACGTCTACCAATTACGGTTCAAACTCCAGGTCAGACATCTCTAACGAAACAAAATGTGAATAAATATTTCTTCGGGGACTTCCTCACAGCAGATTTCTAGCAAGAACTCTGAGAGTAAATAAAATTGCCATGAAAAAGTTTTTAAAAAATATGTCGTTCGGAGTCGACTTTAAACGGTAACACACACAACATAAATGGTGTGAGAAGCTAGGTTGTAAACTGGACCAGAGATCAGCAACGAGTAATCAAAACGATGAGTAGATTCGAGTCATACTTATAATTTCAGATACTTATACGCATTCATACTTATTTTAATATCATACTCATACTACTCATATTCAAAGTTAGAAATACTCATCGTACTCATACTTAACAATACGCATGATGTTGTTGATTTCGACTCTCCATGATTCAACATATACACGAAGCACAAAATAAGTATGATTCGAGTACGAACACCACAATACTCGCTAGAAGGTTGTGTGTGTGCTTTGTCTTTTCTTTTTTCTTCTTTTGTAAATGCAACAATAATAAAGGCTGTAAATTTTGATGAATGATTCGAGTGACTCGAATCATTCGTAAGTATTATAAGTATTTTTCTAAAATTATGAATGTGAATGAGTAGGCGTATGAATCAAACAATGAATCGAATGTTGTGAGTTTGATGTCAACGTTGTACTCATACTCATTGCAACCTATACTTATAAGTCAATGTTGTAGCGAGTACGAATGAATCAGAGTAGTTGAATTTCAATACTCTTGACTTACTCATACTCAAAATTTCATGAGTACTTATGAGTAGCGAAAATACGATTCATTGCTGATCAGAGGATCTGGACCAAAGGGTAGTAATGACCAATTATGTATGTATGTATGTAGTCACAGATTTAGTACAATAATTGAAGCCACTGTAGGGTCTTTTGACTTCTAAATTTCGGCTTATATTAAGACCTTAAAAACTATTATTTTTTTATATTGCCATGTACGGTAGAATATTTGAAAAATACTTGTTGGATTCACATGTGTAGGTAAGATTTAGTGTCTTTATATTACAACCAGTATTGTATGGCATTATATGCAACATATTGTAAAGCGTTAATTGTGTGTGTGTGTGGTGTAAAGTATTAATTACTTTCCTAAGGTGTTAACTGATATTTGCTACTTCATTGGGGAGTATAAAATGTTGATAAGACATTAAGATTTATGTCTTGTTTACATGATCTAAATAAAATTTATGTACCTGAATACATATGTATGTATGTACATATACACAATGTATGTGTACTATATACAAAAATACAGTATTATTTGTCCGTAATTAAGTATGTAAATCTGTACGTATGTACATATATCAGATTCTAAACACTTCAGAAGTTAATTTGCTTATTTACAAGTGTATTGTTTTTTCTTTCTTTTTTTTTTTTAATTTATATTTTGAATTTGGTTTTAATTTATCATTTTTGTTTGGGTGGTGCAATTAAAGGATAACATGCTGTTGCCAAAGGTTAACTTTCGTTTGTGCACTATTTATGTGCACATTAATGTTAAATTTAAAAGTATTTGTATGTGAAGAAAATGACCTCTTTTCGTTTAGACTTGTGTAAATTATTATTATCATGTATTCAATTAATCGAGGACGTATAAATCTTATTATAAAAATATAATTTTATTGATAGTTTTGGATACAGATTATTTCCTTTTTCTAAAAACATTTTATGCAGTGTCTTGTTTGTTGTTCTCTGTATGTTCCATTAATTGCGTACATACATACATATGTACATACACATACATATGCATTTTATTTTATTTTTTATTTCGCAATTATCATAAACATGCTTTAACACTAGAAAGACGGACAGGGGTCATTTGACCCATTTACAAATCTAACTGCTAATATTTCTCTTATGAATTATATCACAGATTTCTTTCTTATTTTAAAAGTATTTTTTTTTTATTTGGGTATTCCAAATTGCAATTATTAAAAGAACTACCTAAAAAGACGGAAAGGGGTCATCTGACCATTCACATATCTGACTGCCGCTATATATTTTATCAATTACTTTTCCCAATTTTTATTTCATCAAATAACTATTTAAGTTTTCTCTAGTATGCCGTAATGTAATTTCAGCCAACGGGTAAATTGCATTTAATTATTTGGATCAGTTTGTCAAAAGGTTTTAATAGGACTAGATCTCTTCAGGACAAAGATATTGCAGCGTATTTGCAATCTTTATCAGAAGATCGATCAGGCGATGAAAGCTAAAATGAATTATTAGCAAATGTAGAAGATAGTGAGTATTACGTTTCAGTAATGAGTTCTAGTGATAATTCGATCGATAATGAACCATTAGGTATGTTTTTTATTTACGTAAAAATAAATTTGTTATTATAATCACTTTTCACTCAGTTTGAAAACAACGCGGCCAATGTCATATTCCATCAATTGTAGAAAATGAACACGACATACGGTCAGCAGGAGGAATTCTTGTTCTCAAAACAGTTTCACACCAGGTCGTCTTGCTGCCCATAAAATTACGCAAAACAACGAATTGGTGCTGAATTTACAACAGCCTGGCGACTGCAGATTGATGACACAATTTTGCGTCACATTCAAAAGTGTACACATGCTGAGGCACATAGACAACTTGGCGATACAAACTGGATTATGTCTTTACAAGAACTGGACAAATTCACCTCAGTTTTATACGCTAGCGGTGCTTGTGGATGCAAAAATATATCTGATTTTTTTCACAAACTATGTCTAGAGACCGATTTAAAGAAATAATGAATTATATTCGTTTTGACGTGCGAGAAGAAAGATTAACTAGACTAAAAACAGATAAGTTCGCCTTAATTTCGTATGTTTGGAGCCGTTTTATTGAAAATTGCAAATCTTGTTATAGACCAGGTGAAAACATCGCTGTGACGAACAACTCTTTCCTACAAAAGCAAGATGTAAATTTACACAATACACGGCGAATAAACCCGACAAATTTGGTATAAAATTTTGGCTTTGCATAGATGTCAAATCGAAATATCTGCTCAACGATTTCCCCTACTTGGGAAAAGATGACAATCATCCACAACATTACGCTTGGAGAGGACATTGTAATGCGTCTAATGGAACCTTTCGTAAACAAAGGGAGAAATGTGACGACTGACAACTTTTTTACCTCAGTGTCGGTGGCGGAAAGATTGCTCTCCAAATGTACAACTGTAGTTGGGACAGTTCATAAAGCAAGACGGGATGTTCCACCATATGTGAAAAAATTGAAATTAAATTTGCATGCAAATGAAGTTTCAAGAAACCGAAAATAATAAGTGCCTTCTGACAGTTTACCAAGCAAAGAGACACAAAAATGTTTTATTGCTGAGTACATTGCAATTTTTAAATTCAAATGTAAATTTTTACTACTAGAATTTGAAGATAGTCAAATGACCCCTACCCGTCTTTTAAGGTATATTAATTCTCCCTCTAGTGTTAAACAAAAAAAAAAATAAAAAAAAAATATATGAAAAATAATGCTTAAAAACACTGCATCTGTCAATAAGTCAACCAAATTGCCACAAACACCAACGGATAGTTCGTTCGCTGTATGCAACACAGTGCCATCAATGATGCCAAAATAGTATTTTTTTCCTATCGATTTAACTATTTTTTGGATTTCCAAAATGAGAAGAAAATTATTTGTGCATTAAATTTTTAGACGTACTCGTATTTGACTATTTTTATGAAACTAAAGAAATTCTTTGAAGTCGCCGTGGTCTAGTAGGTAGTGTGTTGGCTTATTAGACGAAAGGCCCGAGTTCGAATCCCAGGTCAGACATCAAAACGAAAATATGAAAAATATTTCTTCGGCGACTTCCTCTCAGCAGATTTCTGGCAAAAACTCTGAGAATAAAAATTGCCATGAAAAGCTTCTCAAAAAACCTGTCGTTCGGAGTCGACTTTAAACTGTAGGTCCCGCCACTCATGTATAAAATTAACGCACACAACACGAGTGGTGTGAGAAGCTAGGACGTTGTACAATGGGTCAGTTCGACCTCCGGGTACTGTACTTGTCACAGTTGACAAGTACACGTCCTCTAACCTAACCTAACCTAAAGAAATTCTAATTTAATCCATTGTACCATTAGGTGACCAAAGAGGGACGTCGACATTATTCTTGCTTCTACCGCAAAGATAAAAGAACATCAGAAGATCACAGCTGCCTTTACACAGTCATTGTGTGATTTGTCTTAATTGGTGATAAACGTATAATTTTGTGAAAGTAAAGAATAACGGAATAAAGAAGGTATAAAAAATCAACAAGTAAAGTTACCCATTGCCAAAAATGGTACACAGGTTGGTATTACAAATGTTAACTGACAACCAACACATTTTACTCTCGGCAATTCAACTGAAGTTCGGTTGCCATTCATAATCGACCCATTCATAATCGACCCAAAAACGGCACGAAAATTCAATGTGATGTTTGCCAGTACCGACACATTTTCCAGTATCTTAGCTTCTTAAGACGGTACAAAAAATACTTCACTTCATCTGATCTTTTTACTATTTACACCACTTATATCCGAAAGAGAATAGAATACAACGGCCGGTGCCTTAATGTCTATTTTGAGACTTCTCGATCGCGTAAAAGAAAGGCCGAAGTTGCCCGTTAATGACGGTAGGGTATCGAACTCCATTGATTCATTGGAGCATCGTTGCAATGTTGTTTGTGTTTCACTGTTCTATCGCTATTATAACGGATTTTGCTCGAGCGAGTATCATGTATTCCTATGTCACACTCGCCTTTCTGGGCGAGTACATACGCATTACAGACAAAATTCGTTCTTTAGTCAGACCATTCGTATGTGGAACTCCCTTCGTACAGACGTTGTAATTGTTTGGCTTTTAAGGGATGAAAAAGACATAAGATACAGAAATTTTCATCACTTAAATTTGCAAAGTTGATATAAAGCTCAAAGTGGCTTTTAATGTACTAAAGTAAAGAATATGATGTACATTTTTAATTGCTAAAAATCGTCAAAATATGGGTTTAAATCGTCTGATCGTCAATATGATATTTTTGGAGCACAAAATCGTCAAAATGACGATAAATCGTCAAATCTGGCAGCTATGATTGTATGATGTATACACTAATGACATGTTGTATCAACCGGCCGGCATTATGTATCGCATAGCTTATGAAGACGCCTTAGTTTAGTAGGTAGTGTGTTGGCTTTTTACACAGGATACCTCTGTTCAAATCTCAGGACATCTCTCAGCAGATTTCTGGCAAATATATAAGATTGCCATGAAATAGTTTCTCAAAAGTCTGTTGTTCGGAATCGATAAAATTAACACACACAACATAAGTGGTGTTGGAAGATATGTCGTCAGATAGTGACTGAAGGGTTGTGATGACCAAAGTCACTGCTTGCTGTGGATTTAGGGTTGACTTTGTCATCGGTACATATTTCTTTGAAAATGACGTTAATCAGGTTGTCACTGTCAGCGGCATATTGCATGTTATTGATCGATGATTACCAACTTTTAATCTGAATTGGATAATGTGGACACCAACGACATGTGGTTTCAATAGCACGGCACTACATGACATACATTCTTTCCATATTAATTATTCTGCTATTGCAGGGCATGGTCATCTCACGTGGAGGTGATGTGAACTTGGCCACCGAAATCGTGCGATTTAAGCCCGTTGGACTTTTTCGTTGAGTTTCCTTAAGTCACAATGGCCCTCGGCATAAACCATTCCATCGGTCATAAAGTGCGTAAAAATGATGGAGCCGAGTGAAGTTTTTCCGAAAATTCATTTTCTCCGATGTTGCGCGTATTCATGTCAATGGCTTATTGAATAAACAAAATTGTCGAATTTAGGGCTCAAGAATCCTTCCATAATCCATTAGGAACAGATGCATTCACAACAAGCAAACCTTTGGAGCAGATTTTGATTAGACGGTGTAAGTAGGTCTTTCTTTTTTGAAGATTAGGCTAAAATTGCAATGACTGTGAACGCCATTTGCTACAGGATTAAATTTAGCTAGTGCATTTTAGTCACTGTTACGGTATTTATAAAAAAACTTTTTAAAATTTCATTTTGAAGGAAAATATTTCATCGTTTTTTTTTTTAAAGAATGAGTTGTTATTACTAGTATCAGTGCTTCCACTGCCAATTGTTACATTGATGAGTATGCTAGACGTAATGGTTGAAGTGTTTTTGCTAAGATTTGAATTGAGTTAAGAGCACAACCATTTAAAACCGAATGCAATTGATAATTGATGCAATTGATAATTTTCCAATTGCATGATTACATCTGCTATTTTTTTTTTTCTTATTATCATTTCTTTAATTTAATTGTTTTCCAATGAATACTACTTTGATTTAATATCTCTTATCGTTGTAAAATATTTATTTATTTTATTTTGTTTTAATTTAAAAATACATTTTTGTGGTTGAACACCAGTTTTTTTCTATAACGATAGTGTGTTGCATTGTTAAGGATGAAGGCGATGTGCATAGATGTGTCTATAAGTGACTAGGATAACATTGTTACGATATATGTTTAGGAGAAAGTTTACAATAAAAAGTTTTCCAGGCTTAAATACAGGGGTAATTAAAAAGCAAAAAGGTATGCTAAATTAATTAAACAAAGAAAATAATGTAAGAATACTGTTACGAAAATGAAAAAAAATGAACTTGTTTGCAAATTATCTCACAGCGTAATATAACAACAAACACCAGCATAAAAAAATGGTAAACAAGTAAACAAAAATATACCAACAAACACCAGCATAAAAAAAATGGTAAACAAGTAAACAAAAATACAACAACAAATACTACAAGAATAAATGTAAATGAAATACACAAACAATAATAATGAAACGACGATGTTTACGTTTATAGAGATCTCGAGAAGGTAAAGCCGCGAACATTCGGCTTCAAGAACATTCATAAGACTGTTTACTCTGCCATATAAAAGGCAAGGCAAAGCAGGCGACTAAATTAGTGAAGTTCAGGCAGTCTTGTGTGAAGACGCGGTGCGTTAGAAGAGAGTAATCGTGGTTTGAAGATCTCCGTTACAAAGATCTGTCGAATAATTATCTAGTGATTGTTATTGTTTATGCAAAGGATATAAACAGAGGAATAACAAACAAAGCAATCGTTGTTATTTACATAAAGTTGTGAACAGTGGCACACAGAATTGTGCGAATAATGAAGAATTTTTTTTTAAAACTAAACACAAATTTATTTTTATTTTATTTGGAATCTACGAGCTCATATTTTAAACGTGTTTTAAAAGGTAAAAACGTAACAATACTTTTAGCCGCCATAGTATACATAGCTGGGTTTCGTTTAAAGTTTTCAATTGTAAACTGATCAATAAATTTAATTGCATTCATAAAATAATTCAATTAAATACATTGTAATTTAACGGAAAGAAAAATACAAGCAAACAAACAAAAGAAAAAAACTGAACTGAACTTTTTTTATACGACAACTTTGATGCTCTATCAGAAGAAGAAGTCAGAATTGAAAGTTTTGATTTAAAATATCAGAAAGTTTTCTTCGTGTTCTTTTTTTTCTTCCAACGCTTTGTTCTACATTTAAAATCGTTTTGCTTTTCGATATTCTGCTCTTCGTTTTTTTATTTATTTTGTCATACTTTTAGCAAAAGTTTCTCGATTGTATTTTAATGTCATTTATCAATGACTACTTGGAGTTGCTGGAGTTTTATGTCTCGTCTAAGGCCAAAGTTTTTTCCTTCAAGTTTTTGCATAAAACATTTCATATAAATTGATAATGATTTGTTCTCTTTAAACTTCAATTACTTTTACATAAACGATGGCAACAAAGAAACAAAAAAAAGACAAGAAAATTGTGACGCTTTTCACTAATCCATAAAGAAATGAGAAGAGAAAAAGACCAGTGAATGAATTCTTTTTTCTGATTTGAATACGATGATAAATTAAAGCAAAAAAAACGCTTTATTGCGGACTTGAAAGTTTCTTAATCCAAGTGAGGATACTTTATTTTATTTTTTAATGAAACCTAGGAACGTTCATAGTGAATTTATATTCCTTCATAACTACTTGACGACCAGAGTAAGGTAGACAAGAGTTGTGGGTTGTAGTGATGTTAAGCTTTTTAAATAATAAACCAATTAAATAAAAAATGGATAATAAATTCTCAAGGAAATGCACATTATTAATAAAGGTTCATCAAAAATATATACACGGTACTTACATCATTAACAATTAAAAAAAAATTATCAATTTGTGAAGATAATTTAAAATAGTTGAAGAATATTTTTGGTTTGTAATCTTCTACAGTTAAAAATTTAATGCCATTACTTACTCACTTAATTGGTCATAACATACCTTCAGTCAGGATTACAACCTAGCTTCTCAAACCACTCATGATGTGTGTGTTAATTTTTATACATACATAAGTGACCAGACCTACAGTTCAAAGTCGACTCCGAACGACAGATTTCTGAGAAACTTTTCATGGCAACTTTATTCACTCTCAGAGTTTTTACCAGAAATCTGTTGAGAGGAAGACACCTAAAGAAATATTTTTTCACATTTCGTTTTGTTAGAGAAAAAAAAAAGATAAATCTGACCGTGAAATTCATCGATCCTTCTGTCAGGATAACAGTGTAGCTTCTCACAGAACTTATATTTTGTGTGTTAATGTTATACATGAGTGGCGGGACCTACAGTTTTTGTCATAAATCTGATGAGAAGAATGAAATATTTTTTCATATTTCGTTCTGTTGGGGTTCTCTGATCTGGGGTTTGAACCGTGGCTTCATGTTTAATAAGCCAACACACTACCTATTAACCTACGACGACTTTATAGGTCACGTCCTCCATTTTATAGTCAACACAATTGGCTGTGGCAATAAGCCATTCGTGTTATTATTGATCACTGATTTTAATTTTCTCGATTCAAAACCATCAACAAGACGAGGTATTGCGTTTACTAAAGGGACAATTGCTGCTGTAGTCAATTAGTCGACGTTCTCAACTTGTTGGCCTCTGATCTTCGACTGCGTGAAGCGTGTTTACAAAACATAGCTCGTACAAGAATTGAAGCTAAAAGAATATTATTTGAGTAGTAGTTCTGCTTTTTGGACTCTGAAACTGGCTGCAAATGGACATTTTTGTTAAAGACGTATATGGCGCAAGGATATGCCGTTTGTTCAAGCTGTTAATGAATCCCTATTGCAACCATTCAAATTGAGAGAGTTTGATGCGGTTTATATGCTATCATACATACATAAATAATTGGTCATTACAACCCTTCAGTCAGGATTAAGACCTTACTTCTTATACGACTTATGTTGTGTGTGACAGATTTTTGAGAATCTTCGCTCTATCGAACCATGCTGGCTGGGCTCTTTTTCCAAAAATTAAGCAGCTAAACGTAAATGGAATTTGTTTCCAACAAAGCGTATCAATTTGCCATACAGTGTGCTTAATTCAATCGATTTATTGAAAAGTTAATTTCTGTATAAATTTCTATGTTAAGTTCTGGATTTAATTTAACAAAAACACAAATCTTGAATCAATAATGGTAGTCAATATTCAATCCATTATTGAGGCCGTATGAGCAGATTTATTCGTAAAAGTAATCAAATGCAGAAAAAGTAAAAATTAGTGGGGAATTTAAATCGTAATCGAGACGGATATAAAATTATCTTCTAGATTACAATAAAAATCTTTCATTCTAATAATATTTTTATTGCAACTTTATTAAAGAAAAATATGACATTATAATTCAAGTGACTTTATTGGAATGAAAATTTATTTTATGTAAAAGCTAAAATATAAAAGTTTCAAAGGTTACTAAGATATGGAGTATATTAAAAAAACTGAGTGTATATTAGAAAAGTGAATGTTATTACTACAACAACTTTTTTTTCTTGTATTATCACTTCAAGTTATCAAGGTCTTAAAGAACACCCCCATCTCTGTATATTTTTTTTTTTGTTAAGAAGTGGCCAAAATTTTTGTATTCTCAGTGCTTAGAGTATCAACAATTAAACTCTGTTCATCCCCTTTGGATGATTTTATGTTATCTTTAAATTTTTAAGCACAGATGAAAATATTAATAAAGTATACCTATATTCTACGTATCATACGTTGCTTTTAAAAGTTTTATACAGAACTTGTCAAAATAGAGAAGAAGAATTTTTAACATTTTCAGAAAACTTTTTTAAAGAGTTCGAAATAGTTTTAAAAAATTTTTTTTTTCTTCCATTCAATTGTCTTTTTTTTATTGATAATGCGCTTTTAATATATGTACTATTATAGCCATACGTATGTTTTTATACAATTTAAGAATTTAAATATGTTTTGAAATAAAACAGAATTTTGATACTTTATACACACATTTTTAGCGAACATAGTAAACCTTAGTATATAAAGATGCTGTTAGTTGAACATTTTTTTCTGCATACATATCGTATACATACATATGTATGTTAGTTGATGATGAATATCTTCATCAACATTAATATAAAATTAAAAAAAAAAAAAAAATTCCATTAAGTTCCATTCACAGCACTATCGTTCTCTTTCTTTAGATTTTTATAGAACGAACTATGGACGTAATTATCCTTTTCATAGATTATGTAATGATTTTAACTTATATTATGATTTTATTGATTTTAATTCTAGTGTTTGTAACATAAAACGTAGCTTATATGCTGACATTAATTTGTAAATTATTATATAAAAACTAGCTGACCCGGCGAACTTCGTCTCGTCCAAAATTGATTTTTTTTATTGCCCAAAAGAGGTCACATTATATATTTACTGTAATACGCTGCATAAAACAGTTACATAAAAATAACTAACTTACTATAAGTGTGGGGAATGTACTTATAATCGAAAGCGTTGTAGTTATAAACCATCGAATTAGCTGACTTATAGGTATCTCTTAAAGGAGGAGGGTTGCCACGCCCATTTTTGGTGAGTTTGTCGATATCGACTTACCCACCAAATTGCATTCGTCTACGAACACTATGTAACTAAATATTAAATTTTAAAGGTTTGCCACGCCTACTTTTTGCTATATCAAATTTTTTTTAAACCATCTAAACCTGATAAGCTTTCGAACAACAAAAGAATGGTTAAAATCGGTTCAGTAGTTTAAAAGTTATAGGTATCACTTGAAAGGAGAGGGGTGTCACGCCCATTTTTGATGGGATTGTCGATATTGACTCTACGAACTTACCCACCAAATTTTATTCGTCTACGATCAATATGTACCTAAATATTCAATTTTAACGATTTGCCACGCCCTCTTAACATTTAGGGATATGAAAAATAGATGTTGTCCGATTCTCAGACCTACCCGATATGCACACAAAATTGCATGAAAATCGGTCGATCCATTTCGGAGGAGTTTAACCACTAACACCGTGAGACTAGAATTTTATATATCGACGGCTCCGTTCTATAACATTCTAAGTCGAAAAAGTGTGTTTTGAGTTATGAGCTCTCAAAGTTTTCACGCGCCATATGACTATATGTGTACTCTAAGTAGATTTTTCCCTATAGTTTCGGAACGGATCGGCGCATCTTAACCAAATTTTGACAGTATTTAAGTTAGAGAACGTAGAATTTAAAAATGCAAGAACATTAAAAACGTTCTAAGTACACTTAGAACGTTATAGAATGGAGGCGTCGATATTAGATGTATTTTCGTTCTTGTCTTATGCAGTTCCGGTTTATTGTTACTTTATTCAGCTTGTGATTAAGTTCGGTAGCTGTTTTATGTTCTCGTTGCCATTACTTTTCCCTTACCCGCTACAGTCCGGACTGTAGTGTGTACGTGTCCCTACGCAATGGGGACGAGCCCTCCGCGTTCGGGTGAGGGTGGATTAGTGTGATGCCGGGGACGTTAGAATAAAAAAAAAAAAATAAAAGTATAAAATATTTAAACAAATATTAAAATTAATAAAAACAACAAAAAGTAAGAGTTTTGACAGCCTATTACAGTTTGTACTCCAGCTGGAATACGTACAATGAATTTGCATACAAGTTCTATTTCTGGGATCTTCAAGATATTTCTTATTTAATTAGTTACCTTCTGTCCCACTTATAAATTCCCATACAGTTTACGTTATATTAAGATCGAGTCTCTGGATTCCAACGGTTTAATTCTATTTTTTGAGCGCCCTGATAGTCTAGTGGGTGGTGTGCTAGACTATTGGCGTGAGGGTCGTGGGTTCGATTCCCACCAGAGGCTCTGGTCTGTGACACTACACCGAGCAGATGGTCTAAGTTACTCAGCTCGTATATAATTAGAATATAATTTGTAATTGTATTGTAATTAATAAATAAATAAATAAATAATTCTATTTAAAAGGCTTGTTTATAGCTATGCTTTGTGGCATGGAGTATTATGTGCTATAAAATCCTTTCTTCTACGCCAAAGCTTACGACGTCGAAAGATTTGCTCAATAAACTTGAACAGAAAGTATAGAGGACGGTACGTAGCAATACTCGTACTATCCGACAATTGGACGGTATTTAGCTCCTATGAAGTTAACTGAAGATTAGAATGGAAAGCTGAATAAGCAAGGATGTTCTGGTTCCCAAAATATGTGGGTTTTATGGCAATGAGCAGGTAAATAAGATTGCAATGCGAAAAGACTTGAGTTATGCCTAAAACTAGGCATAGAGGTGAACGAAAAGGCAAACGAACTGGCACGGAAAGGATACGAGATATCTGAGGAGGAGACGATAGAGGGGATATATGCGCCTCTACAGGAATACTTTTCCAAAATGGGAAAAAGAGGAATGGAATTCAACAAACCGTGGATGGTCTATTCTACTTACCTAGTTGTCGAATTTCAAAACTGCTGTATTCAGCAGTTGACAGCGGGACAGTGCGCTATTGTCAGTTTCGTTAACAAGTTTTGTCTGCCCTGCCAGGATTACTACAGAAACTGCCATGATGTAGATGAAATGTAATCGGTACAACACACCTTTTATGCGAGTGCCTTACAATTTAGGACAGACGTCATCGTTTTTTTGGGTGACAGAACGTTTGAAGATCTGGACATGGTGGCAAACTTGCCAATAAGGGAAGCTGAGCTCGAGGTGTTTCAAACCCACTATTAACGTATCATGACAAGGCTTACCTCATATTGGTTGACACATATGGCCACCGAGCGAACTTGTCTTTGAACGGCAAGCGAATCGCTAACCTAACCTAATCTATGTATCAAACTATCGAATAGTATACTTCAAAGATAGTAACAGGAATTTTACCGGTTGTCGTAGACTTAAAGAACACTTGGATTAAAGTTGGTAGGGATTCAAGTGCAATTTTCAGACTTCGTGAAAAGGAGATGAGATCATTAAAATAAATATTTGGAATCTGTTTACCGTTAATATATTTTAGAAGATGTTTGCCAAGGTGACAGGCTTATGGGAGCCTATAAGTTGAGAGGATATCCAATACAGGTTGAGAGCAGTACAGTACATAGTTTGGTTGCGGTGCTCCACTACCTCTCCGCAGCATGAAGTTTTTACTGTTTTTTTGAAAAACATTTTTATTATGTTAAAACATTTTCTGGACAGTCTCTGTGTAACAAGGAGTGTATGTGATTATTTTTCAATCCAAGTAATATTTCTACAAAATAAACTGTTTTCAATCTATTTTTTCTTCGAGGCTGTTGAGAGTTCAAAGCTTTCCGGCATGGTTTTTGAACTCCGCAATGAATGCTACACATTATTTTATTTCGTAAGTGTGGTATCATCTATTCTGTTAATCAATATTGATACTATGGAAATCATAATAGAAAGCAATGATAAGCAATACTTTCAAGGAAAACAATTTAACCGCATTATCTTAGCACGTTTGGAAATTGTGTCTTAAAACCAATTGGAATTCATAGGATGTGCGAATTGAAAGGTAAACGGAATAATTAAATCAAAAATTTAAATGTCTTTCTAGTTGGACTATTTTCTTTTAATCTTTGCAATAACAACAACAACAACGAGAACAACAACAACTTATTATTATTAAATAAGGACATTAAATAAATTTCCATAAACTTGACAGTTTTCGAAGTATTCATCTTCATGGTTGGATGGTTTCAATTAAAATTATTATTCCTCCTCTCCTTTAGTTGACATAGAAGATGTTTACTTGATGGTTTGGTTTTGTTGCTTGAAAGTAATTAAAAATTTTTGAAATTTTTTTCTGCATAGGAGTTGAGTGTAAAATTGAAGTGTTCACAGAAGTAGGTTATGTACGGCTAAGGAAGATAAGCTAAACTATTGGTGACTATTGGGAACATTGTTGTAATGATTAAGCAAAATGTTTCAATATATTTACATACATATGTACATTAGAGCGACTCAAGTTGTATGGAAGCGAAATTCGTGCTCGATGTACCCCCCCCCCTAAAAATGAACCTTTGACTTTTTTTAGATGACATTTAAAATATTTCGGCTCCAGCTTTGACCTCTCGTGAGCTGGACCATTTTGAAAAAGGGTCTATTTTTGGATGTTTTGTTAATTTGAGGATCTGTTTCCTTACCAACATATACAATATGTATATCATGAGAAAGGTTTTTTTAAGGCGCGTACAACTGTATATACAATTTTTCCAAGGACGATCATCCATGTCCTTTTTTTAAGGATATTCTGTGAAAGAAAACGGTTTTTGAATTTTTTGTTCGGGGTTGTTTATATTTTAATCTCTGTTCCTTCAAGGCATTTTGTACAAAATACAAAGAACGATTTAAGGTTTCAGCAATAAAACGAAGACTTTTTCCCTTATTTCTCAACGTTAACGCAATTCTCCTCTCCTCGACGGTGCAATGCTTGCCTCGACCCATCTATTAAATATTTTTCTTTTTATTTAACAATAACTAAATGGGAATTTTTAAAAAACAAACGAACCTTTAAAAGAAACTTGTTAAAAACTGAAAAATTCAAATGTATTTATTTTTTGCCCAGACAACGAAAGCTCCCCACGAATAAAAAATGCAAAATTTTAAAATGAAGGATCTTTCTGTTTTTTTTTTAACTGTAAATGGTATTGCCATATCGAGCCATATCGAAAAATAGCACAGAATTGCCATTTATATTTACAGCCAAATAAAATTTTCATAATAAAAAATGTAATGAAAGGTAATGTATTTATATTTTTTCCCAGGTGTGCATGTATACAGCATACGTACCAGAGATCAGCAATGAATCGTATTTTCGCTACTCATAGGTACTTATGAAATTTTGAGTATGAGTGAGTCAAGAGTATTAAAATTCAACTACTCTGATTCATTCGTACTCGCTACAACATTGATTTAAAAGTATAGGTTGTAATGAGTATGAGTACAACGTTGATATCAAACTCACAACATTCGATTCATTGTTTGATTCATACGCCTACTCATTCAGATTCATAAATTTAGAAAAATACTTATAATACTTACGAATGATTCGGGTCACTCGAATCATTCATCAAAATTTACAGTAGTAGTTATTGTTGCATTTACAAAAAAAGAGAAAAGAAAAGACAAAGACAGCAAGCAAAGCACACACACAACCTTCTAGCGAGTATTGTGGTGTTCGTACTCGAATCATACTTATTTTGTGCTTCGTGTATATGTTGAATCATGGAGAGTCGAAATCAACAACATCGTGCGTATTGTTAAGTATGAGTACGATGAGTATTTTTAACTTTGAATATGAATAGTATGAGTATGATATTAAAGTAAGTATGAATCGAATCTACTCATCGATCACCGATCTCTGGTACGTATCAGAGATCAGCAACGAGTATTCAAAAAGATGAGTAGAATCGAAACATACTCATAATTTCTGATACTTATACGCATTCATACTTATTTCAATATCATGGAACCTCGAATCATTTCTAAGTATTATAAGTATTTTTCTAAAGTTATGAATCTAAATGAGTAGGCTTATGAATCACACATATTTCGAATGGTATTAGTTTGATGTCTACGTTGTACTCATACTCATTGCAACCTCTACTTATAAATCAACGTTATAGTGAGTACGAATGAATCAGAATACATACATACATAGTTAAATTTCAATATTGTTGACTCATTTATATTCAAAATTTCATGAGTGCTAATGTGTGTAAAATTGAAGTGTTCACAGAAATAGGTTATGCGCGGCTAGGGAAGATAAGATAAACTATTGGGGACATTTTCAATAGTTGTAATGATTAAATAAAATTTTTCAATATATTTACATGCATATGTATACAGCATACATACATACATATTCTGTCTTGAGGGTACAAATTTAATAAAATAACAAAAATCCGCCAGAATATATACGAGTACATAGTTTTATTTTATATTTGATTATATTATATGTACGATAGCATATACACTCATCAGTATTTATTCAAAAGATCCTTCTCTCTCATTTGTTATTATTATTTTTTTTTTTTTGGGTTTGTTTTTTCTTTCTTTCGTTCGTTTCTCTTATTGTTTTGTCATTCATTGTTCGCAAATATGAACAAAAAAGAAAACGTAATATTCATATTTATGTCATCATATTATCCTTGTAAAATGCAGAGTTTTTTTGATACGAATTTATTTCGTTTTTTTTTTCGCTTTCCATAGAAACATGCTAGAAGTTTATATTTCTTTTATCCTCTGGGCAAGTGGAATCATCATCATCGTCATCATCATATTTTTGTGTGTTCTTTTTGAAAGTCTTTGCGGCAACAGTTAAAATGTATGCTCAACACTACACAACTGATACGTTCCTTTCAGTTTTCTTTTGCTTTTTTTGTGTTTTTTGTCCATATTTTTTTCAGTTTTTTTTTTATTTTATTTTGTAGCCATCATAGTTACATTTTTAACAGTCCTCTGGCGAAATTCTTATGATGTGCAACATTTTGAAAAATTCTTACAAAAACATTCAAAAGTTGTCAAATTCAGGCTGCCATAAAAATAATAATAAAATTGTAGTTTTTTTGTTTTTTTGAGTTGAAATAAAATTAAATTCACTTACATACACACACACACACACACATGCAACAAATACATACATATGTATGGATTTATGTACATATGTATGAAGCCTTCCTTACTTTGCCACTCTGCTGCATTGCATTTGAATTTGAATTGTTATTTTCAATAAGAATGAAAAATTAAAATTATGACAGTTTGAATTGAATTTCATAATATTTCTCAACATTTGATCAAAGTTTTATTAATTTTGTTCAAAAAAAAAAAGAAAATTCTTTATAATTCTAAAATAATAATAAAGATTTGCTAAATGCAGCAAATATTTTCGTAAATAATAGAAGAGTGTTCTAGGATTTTAAAGAATCAAAGTTCATAATGTACATACAATTCTGAACATATCATTTGACCTTACTTAATTTTTTTATTTACATTATTGAACTTAGTTAAAAAAAACAATAAAAAGTATATGTAAGTCTAACGGCATTTTAATAATGAATATGAATTTATTTGTAAACTGCTTTCTGTTTATAGTAAGACATTCGTTTGACCGCACTAGCTAAAAAGCTTATTAATTTGTGCTATTCGACTTTCCCACATGCGATTTGTTAACTTTTTCCTTTATATTGAAAATTTTATATAAAAACTAAATAATTTAGCCAATTTTCAAAGTAATTTCCTGCAGCCGCCAACACACTAGTAGTCTAGGTAGTATGTTGGCTTTGTAAACGTAAGGCTACGTTTCAAACCCCAGCCCAAACATCTGTAACAAAATGAAATATGAAAAAATATTTCTTCGGCAACTGCCTCTCAGCAGATTTCTGGCAAAAACTCTGAGAGTAAAATTAAAATTTCAATTAAAAGTTTCTCAAAAATTTGTCGTTCAGAGTCGACTTTAAACTGAAGGTTCCGCCACTCATGTATAAAATTAATGCACACAACATAAGTGGTGCCAGAAGCTAGGTCGTAATTCTGACTGAAGGAGTGTAATGACCAATTATGTATGTATGTATGTAAACAAAACAATAACAATTATAAGTCTAACGGCATTTTAATAATACTGTTACGTTTTTACCCTTTTAAAAACATTAAAAATATGAGTTCGTGGATTGCAAATAAAATAAAAATAAAGATGTGTTTAATTTTAAATCAATTCTTTATTATTCGCACAATTCCGTGTGCCACCTTTATCGATTTGACTTAACCAACAACAATTTACTTTAATTGTTATTATTCTTTACACATTCGTTCATTAGAACTTCAAACCACGATTCTCTTCCGCGTACGCAATAACAATTGTTCGTTATTCTCTCTCTGCTTACAACCTTTTTATAAGCAACAATACGGAGATCTTCACACAAGACTGACGTGTCTCACACACGACTAACCGAATTCTTACTGAATCTCACGTGTCGTCTTCACACACGACTGACTGAATTCTAACTGCATCTCACGTGTCGTCTTCACACACGACTGACTGAATTCTAACTGAATCTCCATTGCCTGCTCTGTCTTGCCTTTTATATCACAAGCAGCGTTGCCAGATTTTTTTTAAAAAAACTTTATTTCTGGTAAAAAAACTTTTTTACAAAAAAAAACTTGTTTTCTACAAAAGTACCAACATTTTTAAAGGAAATTCTGGAGCCCGGTGACCTCTGCTGGTGTTTTTTTGCGTTTTTTGTCCGGGACTAATAAAATACACAATATTTTATTTAAAAATGTAAGTATTTCCTTTTTTAATACTGAATTTATTGAAAAAAATTTTAAATTTAATTTTGTCGAAAAAACTTGTTTTGTTAGAAAACAAATTTAATGAAAACTTTTTCGCATCTACAAAAACTTGAAAAAAAGGGAAAACTTGGCAAATGGCAACGCTGATCATAAGGGTCAGCAGTCTGATCAATGCACTTGAAGGAGAATGTCTTCGAGAAATATCCTAAAATGTAAACAAGCTGTTCTCATCATTGGTGTTTGTGTATCTTGTTTACTGTTTATCCGCTCTCTTTTTTTATACTGCATTTTGTTGTTGGTTGTTTACTTCTCTGTCCGCTGCACTTTGTTGTTGCCTATTTACATCTTTATCCCTTATATTTTTTTATACTGATGTTGTTGCTATATTTTTGTAAACAAGTCCATTGTTTTTGTTGCTATATTTTTACTTATTCGTTGATCACGTGAACAAGTCCATTATTTTGTTTTTGGAGCTTTTGTTTATCATTTTATACATGATCAAGTCCATTGTGTTGTTTTTGGAGCTTTTGTTTACTATTTTAATAACACCATTTCCATTTTCGTAACAATACATATGCATTTATTCGTAAATTGGTTTCTGTTCTTAGTAAGACATTCGGTTGACCGCAGTAGTTAAAAAGCTCATTAATTTATGCTATTCGACGTTCAAACAAGTGTTTTATTAATTTTTTCGTTGAGAAAAATTCTTTATAAAAACTAACTAATTAAGCCAAAATTTAAATTAAATTAGCAGGGATTACATGCGGTATGCAATTCCGATTGCAATCTTATTGACAATTTATAGAGAACGCTTGTAGCTAATGTTTACGCAGAGGTAGTGATGGAGATTGGAAAAAAGCATCGATTTATTCCAACAAACATCGATATTTTTTGTGCACCGACTGAATTTATGACAAAATAGAAGTCAAATAAACAGAATATATTTAGTATAGCTTAGAGCTAGTGGAGTACTGCGATCAAACGATAAACTACCCTCAACCTGTATTGGATATCCCCTCGACCTATATAGGTTGTCTCCCGTAAACCTGTAGCCATGGCATACTTCTTCGGAGATGCATTAACGCTGCACAGGCTTCAAATATTTGTTCTGGGGATTTGTCAATGAAGCCTACTTATTGACGTTTACCGAGCTATTCTAAAACAAATTTTCATTAAGTCTACGACGTTCCGTAATATTTCGGTTACTTTCCTCAGACTACTTTCCGATAGTCTGATATATAAGTCAAGTCATTCCACATTGCAATTATCCGTCAGAGACATAGAAGATAAAATTCTTGGAATCCGATCTGCCTGCTCATTGCCGTAAACTCCCACATAACTTGGGATCCGTCCATGTCTTGCTTGTTTATCCTTCCATTCTAATTTCAAGTCAATCGTATAGGAGCTTGGTGTGGGCTGAATGTCAGTTAGTATTGCCATGTTCCGTCCTCTGTACTTTCTATTCAAGTTTGTTGGATACGCCTTTTGATGATGTATAGTTTCGCTTGCAAGGAAAACTCTAGTTTCCCCATGGGCACTGAATATTTCATTCTGGAGTGGGATATATCCTCTTCTAACCAATTATATGTGTTTTATCGGTCTGCATAGCCCTTCTCTTAGAATGAAATATTTTCTTTCAGTCTTATTACTCATTCCCGTTGCGAGTATATTCTAAAATCATAGAGTTTACTGCTACTGTCTAAGGAACTTTTAAAGCCAATAGATTTGCCAGGTGACGATGCTCTCTGATGAAGCTAGCATTAGATTTGTCTTCCACTAACCTAACCGTAGTCTTCATGGCTCTGATCCTCACAACCATATGCAATGGACGTAAACCCAATAGAGCCTGCAGCGCTGTTATAGGTCAAGAACTTATTGCCATGATGATACCAAGACAAGCTCGTCTCTTATACAACCTATGTTGAACTGTTTTCAAGAATTTGTTTACCAAACATTTTGCAACATTGAAGAGTTGCTTATGTACAGTCAAGGAAAAAAGTCTACATACACCGGTGTAGTATATTAAGAAAAAATATAACATAGACATTATTGGAAAGATTAATAAAAATTAGCAGGAAAAATTCTACTTACACCGTTGTATGTAGACTTTTTCCTTTGACTGTATGACATATTGTATATGTAAAAAATTTTTAAATGGTAGGTATATCGAAAGACAGGATGAACATCGTTGACCGAGTTCTCTAATACAAAGATTGCTGCCGTAGTAAGGTTATTTTGCAGTTGGGATGTTTTCTCTAGGGAATGCTTGACCGCCCGGGTGGAATTAATTGTGATATCAAAATGGGCCTAAATACTGGCCTCAGTGGGATCTCTTCTTTCAAGGATGGCCGCTATTTCACCTAACCTAATCCCAACCTAAGTTTTTAATTTCGTTGCATCGAATCAAAAGTATCGAAAACGATTTTGTTTAAATTTAAGAGAAAAAAAAGTACTACTGCGGTCAAACGAATGTCTATGACTGTAGGTAGATAATCAAAATATTGTATCAATATATGTAAATGAATATTGTAGCCTTTGAATACATACGTACATAATATAACTTTTCAAACAAATTGTAGATATTTGTAGAGAAAATGCATTAAAAGTACACTCTAAATAGTTTCAAGCATTTAGGTTACCAGCCGTTATAATACATGCTTTCACATACAGTCACAGAAAAAAGACTGCATACACTGATGTGTGTAGACTTTTTCCCGCTAATGTTTTGCATTTTTATAATAATTTCTAGATTATATTTTTAATATTAGATTTTGTCGTCAAACAACGCTGTAACACCTTTTTCAATTTGATAAAAATACACCCGAAGTCGCCGTAGTCTAGTAGGTAGTGTGTTGGCTTATTAGACTGAAGGCAAATAATGAAAATATTTCTTCTGCGATATCCTCTCAGCAGATTTCTGGCCAAAACTGTGAGGGTAAATAAAATTGCCATGGAAAGCTCCTCAAAAAAAAAACTGTCGTTCGGAGTCGACTTTAAACTGTAGGTCCCGCCACTCATGTATAAAATTAACGCACACAACATAAGTGGGGTGAGAAGCTAGGTCGTAATCCTGACTGAAGGGTTGTAATGAACAATTATGTATGTATGTAAAAATACACACTCCGTATGTAGACTTTTTTTCCTAGACTGTATGTATATATGCATATAATGTATGTACATACAATACAAACTGTAAATGTATACGTATGTATATTCCACGTTTAATGTGCTTACATGTCAGTAATTAATGAGCCATAGTTTTATGTCAAAAATCATTAAACGCATCAAACCACTTATTTAAGCAGAGAACAGATAACAGACAATAACACTACGTTTGTATAACTAAGCGCAGGCAAAATGTTAAACTTCAAATGTATGCTTCATAAGATTATAATTAAAGAACAACATAATACACACACACACTATGGTACTACTCGTATATTCAAAGAACCTTTAGAAATTAACACTTGAAATGTTAATGTTGACATCTATTCTTATCCCTGAAATAGGACTCTTAAGACCGTGCAAATAATAAAACTATTTTGTTAAGAGACAGAGAGAGCGAGAGAGAAAACAGGGAAGCCAAGTTTTTCAATTAATTGTGCACCAAAGTATTGGTTATAATATATGCTTGAATTGATTTGTTGCTCTTGGCATCAGATATTACTATTAAAACCACATTAAGGCATAATATTGTTGTGGTGGTAGGTTGTGTTGGTTGTGTGTGATTTACACATTTCTATTTCCGGTAAATATGTTTCATTTCATTACAATTTAATGCCTGTCTTTTATGGTTACAAGGAGAAGAAGTAGCAGAAGAAGAAGGACGAAAAAAAATATGAAAATGTAATAAAAAAAGCCTGGCAAACAAAAAAATATTTTAAATTAAATGTTGGCCTAATGCCATGAAAAAGGGACCACAATGTGCTTCTGTTCAGTTCTGTGTGTCGTCCTACACAAATCGCAAAAACATTCGGTTCGGCTTGCATTTTAATCTTAATTCCTCATCGTCATTCCAAGTAAAATGTTCACTTAGCGTACGTTAGCACACTTGTTCCAAATTCGAAAACAAATCGCCAATAAAACTTTAATTTCAACAAAAATTTTAAATACAAAGAAAATTTCTCATGGAAATGGTGTAATATTTAGTGTAAATGAAGAACACCTTCAGTGTGTTCAGCTTGTATTAATGCATGCAAAACATTTGCTAATTGAATATGTACATGATCATAGTTGTCGCTGCTTAGTGCTGGTGCTAGTGGTGGTGGTGGCAGAGATGGTAGTGGTGGCATAGCTAGTGATGGTACTTTAAATGGTAGGCAGCAAAAGTTATTTGGCATCATGCCAAAAAATCCATTTCTCTACTATTATTTCTGTTTTTTTTTTTTTTGCTTTCTTTCTTTCTCCTTCGTTTTTATTATGCTTCTGAGAAGCACTCATACATACAGTGTCGTTTTAAAAGTATATTCAACAATAAAATAAAAGCTCAATAAGATTGGTACGTACATAGTAAGTAGTTGGAGGAGTGGGTTGAATATGCAAAAAAAAGAAAAATTATTATTATTTAAAATTCTTCTTAAATATGGCTAATTTATCGTTAAATTTCTTTAATTACGTGTAAATGCATACATACATACATATATAATAACATACATATATTAAGGTAGCCTTGTATAGTGGCTAGACCATAATCCTCAAGAATTATTCGAATTTGTAAACTTAAAAGACTTTAATCCTTTCCAAATAATCTGTCTCGGTATCCTCCTTACCTGTGCTGTCTCTCATTAAGAATAAGAGTCATTTTGTATCGGTAATTCTAAATTATTTCTGGTTTCACCATTTAGTGGACCGATAATGAGAATCGTAACGCTGTTTCAGCGCTATTTAAGTGTGATATCAGAAAAGATAATGTTTTCAAAATGACTCAACTTCAAAGCAATTTACCAGAATTTATCTTCTCTGAAGAATATTTCTATGGCAGTTGCGATTTCAACCCGCTGGACTACAAATTGTAGACAATTTTAGAGAACAGGTAGGTTTGTTTTAAAAGATACTACAATAGTAGCTCTCTAAAGAAAACGGGCTTAAGACTGGGCTGAGTTGGCATAACCGTGACAATCCAAAGTAACGGCTCCATTGGATTAACGGTGGTTAGTTTAATGAACAATGACCTGACATATGGAATGGCTGATGGGTTCCTCTATAATTACCCCCTAGACAGTGCCAGTAAACTCTATGATTTAAGAAAATGTTTCGGAAATGCTAAGGAAAGAAGAATGAATGGATCAGTTTGGCAGATACATACAGTTTTAAGTGAGGGACCAGTCTATGGTACACAAATAAGTCTAGGACAGTAGTGGCAACAATTCAAAGTGAAATATTCAGAATAGTGTTGGGAATCCCGGGATCCCGGGGTCCCGAAATCCCGGGATCCCGCAGTTTTTAACAATCCCAAAATCCCGGGATTGAGCACTTAATCCCGGGATTTGACTTTTTAAGCCGCAATGAAAAAAATTGTATATTAGAACTCTCACTAATTCGAATTTCCAGAAATTAGAATCTGTTGTTTCGATGCATTAACCGCTATGAAATTAGAAACAAAACTTCAAATTGCGATTTTTTTTTTTTGAGATGTAAACACTTAAATTAAAATTAAATTAAAATCACCAGAAGCAGATGAACCACCAACAAAAAAAAAACTAAACCATTAGCCAAGTATTTTCCTATGCTGGGGCTAGAAGACAGATCACTTTCTGCTACACTTGCACGACTAACAGCCCTTGATGGGATTTCAATTAACATTATATGCCGCTCTAGTGACTTACGTGCAGGTCTTACAGCAATGGGATTTAAAGTTTACCTACGACTGTTAACACAGTCCGCCAAATGGTTGTATATTACAGCAACAAAATAAGATGTCATGCAAAAGTATGTTACGGCTGAATTTGGAAAGCAACTAACTCTAATAAAAGACTATAAAACTAGGTGGAGCAGCCTTTTGTTAATGCTGGAACGTCTTTATTTATTAAGAAATTGTATACAAAAGGCATTAATAGACATAGGTCCACCTGAATATTTTGCTTTATCCAAAGATGAGATTAATATGGTATCCGCAATCATTAGTGTTCTTATCCCAGTTAAAGCAACAGTTGACGCCCTTTGCCGTCGGGATGCTAATCTGTTCACGGACGATGTTGCCATAACTTTTATGTTAAAAAAACTTAAAGATGCTAACAACGTTATAAGTCAAAAACTACATTCAGCCCTCATCCATCGCATGCAACAAAGGAGAACAGATATCAGTGGGGTACTTCAGTATCTGCACAATGGTAGAACAAATGTTCAGTCCGAATTCGAAACAGAGTTCGTAACGGTTCCTTCTTCCATAAAATGTCGCAAATTAATAGTTGAGTTACTCGGAAGACTAAATGTTTCAAGTCCAGCTACATCACTTCTAATAGCTTCTGTGTCAGAAGTTACACCTTCTTCTTCAGCCAGTGTAGAGTCTGAACGTACTTTTTCTGCAGCTGGATTTTTCACAACTAAAATAAGAAGTCGTTTGAGCGATGAAACTTTGGATGCTCTGTACTTCCTCAAAACGTATTTTAAAAATAATAAAAAATAATAACATATCGCACTTGATTAACAAAAGAGTATATATCTATAAAAACAATTTACTCTTTTTAATTAATTTAAAAATGTGAAAAATTAAAAATATTTTCTTATAATTTAATAAATTCTTTCTTATAAACCTATTTTTGGATGTGTCATGTTATTAATTTTATTGAAATAATATGTTAATATCTTTCAAGAACAAATTTTTTAAAATCCCGGGATAAATCCCGGAATCCCGGGATTAGGTAAATGAAATCCCGAAATCCCGGGATTGAAAATATAGAGCGGGATTGCCAACCCTAATTCAGAACGTATGGATAAACTAGCTTCTAAGTCAAAGTTTACGCCATTGAAAGATGTACTCAATTCAACTAGAACAGGAAGTACAGATGACAGGACATAGCAATACTATGTGATAGTCAGGACGCCATCCGAGCCCTCAGCTTCTATGAAGATGGCTCAAAATTAGAATAGGAACCTAAATCAGCTAGGCAGCATATGTGCAAAATCGTGGCAATGATAACTTAGATCAGCTTGCAATTAGTGCAACTTCCACACCCCTGTTGAGACCAGAGATAGGAGACAAAAAAAGGAAATGTTAAGCTCGGCGGATATTTTTCTTATGCCAAACGGTTTTACACAATCTAAATTTTTACTGGGCAATTACAATGAGCAGAGTTTCGAGCTACATTGTGTGATTATCAAAAAAGAGTCTCAATATAGTAATGGTCATTTAGATTCAAAGAAGACATGTTTTAAATTACGGATCGATTCATGTCCAATGTATAGACTCCGTGATGAGGAGAACGAATCCCCAGAACCAACACTTGGAACTTTTGAGGCATTAATGAATCTCAGAAGGAAACACCTAGATGTACATCAAGTAATAGACAGGAAATTTTACGTATTGACGTCGATTAGTATACTAAAGTTTGTCAGAGCAACACGATAGCTGGAGACTTAAAGGGGAGTCCCCTTTTTTAGGCGATATATTCTATAATTTAAAAAGAAAACTTTTTCAAAAACCATCATATCTATGGATATATATGCGGCTTCTATTGACTGCCAAAAATTATGAATTTAAAATCAAAATATTTGCTGGGATAATACGTACGAAATTCCTTTTTCCTTCAACTCACTATAACAAGAGAGCCATACGTTCGTTTTCTGTTTTTAAGTGTGTTTTATATTGAAATCTGGTAGAAAATGTTTATGAATATGCGTAGGGCTGCGAATAAGTATGTCTTCCTAAATATTATCTATAATTATTTGAATGTGTGTGTGTGAGTGTATGCATTTGTATGAATATAAAGCATATTTTCCTAATTCCATTCACTTGACATAATAATTATTAAACTTTACTCATTTCGTTCTCTTACATTCATTCACTCGTTCATTCATTTGCTTTGTATTTCATTCAAATTGAGTTTGTTTGTATGTGTACGTCTTCATCTGTATAGTAAGTGTACGTAGTAAGTGTGTGTGTGTTTTTGAATATCTCAGTGTATGGGTATTTAAATAGTTTCTGCATTTAATTGTGCTTAATTGCACTTAAAATGATCTTTCAAAACAATAAACAAATTATTTTCGGCAATCCTCAACAATGACAAGCAACTTAAAATAACAATCTTGAAAACACCAACTCATAGTTCTTAACAAAACGCAAAAAAAAAACCAAAAAAAAAAAAAAGAAACAAAAAACAAAGAAACTTAAATTATAAAAGAAAATCTCAAATGACGATAATGACAATGATGATGATAATAATGAAGTCGAAGAGAAGAAGAAGTAGAAGAAGAAGAAACAAAGTCTCATTAGAGTAGTAATTGTGTAATACGAAATGACAGTTTTGCTGTTGCTGTTATATTTTGTTGCTGTTGCTGACAAATTATGTTGCAAGGACAGTTTAAGGAAAAGAGAAAGGACTTGTGTCTCTCTCTCTCTCTCTCTCTGTACTTTCCATATAAAACTTAACTTAACACACAAAAGATGTGCTTACAACCTAAACTTTCCCCCAAATAGTTTGAAAAACAAATACAACAAATTCTAACAAAAAAAAAAAAAAAAAAAAAAACCAAAGAAACGAAAGAAAAGAACGTACAAATTTACAGTTACAAAAATACAAAATAAACATAAACAAACAAGTGCTAAATTTTGTTAAGTGTTTTTAATGGGGGGGGGGGGTTCATTAACAAATATTTCAATGGACATTGATTGTGTTCAAAAAGCAATCTCTCCTTTCTCTTCAATGTAATGCTATATGCAGCATGAACTATCATCATCATATATATTATTTCTAAAGCACTTTTTTTGTCGGTTGCAAATATCTCCCATACCACAGCATCAAATTTAATGAATGATATCTCATTTTAAAGTTCATATCTAAAACTAATGACGAAAAATAATTAGAAATTGAAAAATTAATATTTTCATTGATAAAAATTATATTTTATATAGAACTGCATCATAATACTGTTGTCATTATGATTATATGTTTTTGTTCAAGTGTGGTAATACAGGGTCGCTTAATAGTAATGCAGTTCTACATAATATAGTATGTATTAAAATCCATTCTGGCAATACCGCTATTTACTATAATGCCGTTTATTACTAAGTCAGTTATATATAATATGTGTGTGAAGATAGATTTTAAAATCTAACTCCCCAGACGCAAACCAATCAGTTAACAGAGCTCTGTTATGTTATTAACAGAACTCTGTTAAACAATTAATTTGAGGCTGGGAAGGAAAAAAAGGAAAAATTAATTAAATTCCTGGGTAAAATAAGGAAAAAAAATGCAAAAATTTATAAAAATAAGTCCTATATTTAATCACTGTTACAAAATATTGCGTAATAAGAACTAAAATAAACAGATAATCATACATTTCCGAAAGGTATTGTAATCCGATAAAAAAATTAATATTGTGGGAAAACAGGACAACATAGGGGACAATGAAAATTGTTTTTAAGGCATTTTACGTCCCTTTAAATTACCCAATCGTCAGAATCCTTAACAGAGAGAGTTTTCATTGTAGATTTTGAAATTTTCCGAGATTTTAGATTTTAACAGAACAGATTTCATATTTAACAGAGAAACAACATTATTTCTAAGGGAGACAACAGTACAAGATTAAGTTTTTGTCAAACAGTTTATTATAGATGGTATACAGGCGATTGATTTGAAGTCGCTGTGGTCTAGTAAGTAGTGTGTTGGTTTAATAGACGTAAGGCCAGGATTTTTTTTTAATTTGTTCTAATACATATCAAATATATAATATTTATCAGTATATTATTATATCAGAATATTAATATACATATACACATGTATGTATTAAAAAAAATTTAAAATTTTTCACACAGCACGTTCCAATTTTTCACACTGCACGTTTCATTTTTTCACACCGCACGTTCCAATTTTTCACACTGCACGTTCCATTTTTTCACACCGCACGTTCCAATTTTTCACACTGCACGTTCCAATTTTTCACACTGCACGTTCCATTTTTTTCACACCGCACGTTCCAATTTCTCACACCGCACGTTCCAATTTTTCACACCGCACGTTCCAATTTTTCACACTGCACGTTCCAATTTTTCACACCGCACGTTCCAATTTTTCACACTGCACGTTCCAATTTTTCACACCGCACGTTCCAATTTCTCACACCGCACGTTCCAATTTTTCACACTGCACGTTCCAATTTTTCACACTGCACGTTCCATTTTTTCACACCGCACGTTCCAATTTTTCACACTGCACGTTCCATTTTTTCACACCGCACGTTCCAATTTTTCACACTGCACGTTCCATTTTTTCACACCGCACGTTCCAATTTTTCACACTGCACGTTCCATTTTTTCACACTGCACGTTCCATTTTTTCACACCGCACGTTCCAATTTTTCACACTGCACGTTCCATTTTTTCACACCGCACGTTCCAATTTTTCACACTGCACGTTCCATTTTTTCACACCGCACGTTCCAATTTCTCACACCGCACATTCCAATTTTTCACACTGCACGTTCCAATTTTTCACACTGCACGTTCCATTTTTTCACACCGCACGTTCCAATTTTTCACACTGCACGTTCCATTTTTTCACACCGCACGTTCCAATTTTTCACACTGCACGTTCCAATTTTTCACACTGCACGTTCCATTTTTTCACACCGCACGTTCCAATTTTTCACACTGCACGTTCCAATTTTTCACACCGCACGTTCCAATTTTTCACACTGCACGTTCCATTTTTTCACACTGCACGTTCCATTTTTTCACACTGCACGTTCCATTTTTTCACACCGCACGTTCCAATTTTTCACACTGCACGTTCCAATTTTTCACACTGCACGTTCCATTTTTTCACACCGCACGTTCCAATTTTTCACACTGCACGTTCCAATTTTTCACACCGCACGTTCCAATTTTTCACACTGCACGTTCCAATTTTTCACACCGCACGTTCCAATTTTTCACACTGCACGTTCCAATTTTTCACACTGCACGTTCCATTTTTTCACACTGCACGTTCCAATTTTTCACACTGCACGTTCCAATTTTTCACACTGCACGTTCCATTTTTTCACACCGCACGTTCCAATTTTTCACACTGCACGTTCCAATTTTTCACACTGCACGTTCCATTTTTTCACACCGCACGTTCCAATTTCTCACACCGCACGTTCCAATTTTTCACACTGCACGTTCCAATTTTTCACACTGCACGTTCCAATTTCTCACACCGCACGTTCCAATTTTTCACACTGCACGTTCCAATTTTTCACACTGCACGTTCCATTTTTTCACACCGCACGTTCCAATTTTTCACACTGCACGTTCCATTTTTTCACACTGCACGTTCCATTTTTTCACACCGCACGTTCCATTTTTTCACACCGCACGTTCCAATTTTCCACACTGCACGTTCCATTTTTTCACACCGCACGTTCCAATTTTTCACACTGCACGTTCCATTTTTTCACACCGCACGTTCCAATTTTTCACACTGCACGTTCCATTTTTTCACACCGCACGTTCCAATTTTTCACACCGCACGTTCCAATTTTTCACACTGCACGTTCCATTTTTTCACACCGCACGTTCCAATTTTTCACACTGCACGTTCCATTTTTTCACACCGCACGTTCCAATTTTTCACACTGCACGTTCCAATTTTTCACACTGCACGTTCCATTTTTTTCACACCGCACGTTCCAATTTCTCACACCGCACGTTCCAATTTTTCACACCGCACGTTCCAATTTTTCACACTGCACGTTCCAATTTTTCACACTGCACGTTCCAATTTTTCACACTGCACGTTCCAATTTTTCACACCGCACGTTCCAATTTTTCACACTGCACGTTCCAATTTTTCACACTGCACGTTCCATTTTTTCACACCGCACGTTCCAATTTTTCACACTGCACGTTCCAATTTTTCACACTGCACGTTCCAATTTTTCACACCGCACGTTCCAATTTTTC